>RJWJ010021616.1:0-27693 GCA_004363605.1 Indri indri | reverse complement strand
GCCCAACATTTAGCTTCCAGTTATTAGAGAGAACATTTGGTGTTTGTTTTACATTCCTGAGATACTTCACTTAAGACAATGGTCTCCAGTTCCATCCAAGTTGCTGCGAAGTATGTTATTTCATTCCTTTTTATGGCTAAGTAGTACTCCATGGTGTGTGTATACACACACACACACACACACACACACACACACACACCACATTTTCTGTGTCTACTCATGAATTGATAGGCACTTAGGTTGATTCCACATATTTGCAATTGCGAATTGTGCTGCAATGAACATTCAAGTGCAGGTGTCATTTTGATGAAATAACTTCTTTTCCTTTGGGTAGTTACCTGGCAGTGGGATGGATTGCTGGATCGAATGGTAAGTCTACATTTATTTCATCGAGGAATCTTCATGCTGTTTCTGTAGAGGTTGTACTAATTTGTAGTCCCACCAATGGTGTATAAGCGTTCCTTTCTCCCTGTATCCATGTCAGCATCTCTTGGTTTTAGACTTTTAAATAAAAGTCATTCTATTTAGTGACTTCAAATAGTCATTTAAATTCTACCCCTTTTTAATGCTAAAATCCCTCCCCAAAGAGAACATGGAGCACATGTTACAAACATGTTTACCCAATCTGCATGTGCTCATCTCTCCTCATAAATATACATAGATTTTCCCCCAGAACCTAGTGAATATGTATGATACCAGCCCTGTGAGGCCTAAAACCCAACGAGTCCTCCTCTTCAAAGAGAGATCAGCTTCAGCACATGCCTGGAAATTGTCCCTTCCAGGCTTGCACATCAATATCACCAATGAAGCTCTCCTTTCTGTATTTAGCCATCCTGTTGACCTTTTGGACAACAGAAGGAAGGAAAGAAGGATGAGCGAGAGGAAAGGAGGGAGGGAGAAAGAGAGAGAAGAAAGAGGGTGGTGTGAAAATGAAAGTCACCTCCAGAAACATAATGCAGTGAATTTAAAATTTCATGGGAGAGATTGACTCTTCGTGGATGTAAACCAAGAGACTGTCTGTAAATGTGTAACCTGTGTGTTTGGAGACTCAACTCTCCAAAACATTGTTAGCCTCTGCATCCAGGCTTCCCAGTGAAATTTTTGTTTGTTTATTTGGTCTCCCATACATATGACAACAGGAAAGTACTGACTGGAAATCATGAATACTACGGTCTCTATAAAGTACTGTCCTTATTATAAATTAATCTTTGGCATTCTTATTTACACATATATTCTCCGTAAATTCAATGAGCTGAATGCGTTCCATTGTGTCCAATTAACTCTGGGGCTTGGGAAAGATAGAAGTTCTGAAATGAGGTGTGCGCTGTGTCCAATTAACCAAGGTGATACTTCTCTTTAGGCTCTGTCTTGGTGCCAGTTACACTAGCTCTGCAGTCTCCTTGCGTGACGCACACTTCAGAGTACTGTCCCCTTCAAATCACCATCCCCTACAGAGAGGGGTCCTCCTACACATTCTAAGATATAACTTCTCTATTTCATCCTTGAAGGCTCAGTGGAGGAACTGAGACTTCGAATAAATGAATTGATATGATTTGATCATTTCAGAGGGTACAGTAGAGAATATTATCCTGTTACATGCTCATATTTCGATTGTGATAATGTATTCATGAATAGATGTGACTCTTCAAGTGAAGGTTTCAGAAAATAACCATGAAAATGTCCTACAGTTTCAGTTCACACAGATTCGTGTGACCCATACTGAACCACACCACTTTCTGTGCCTTCCAAAGTATAAGGCAATTGTGAAAACTAATCAAATGCATTCCTACTGATTTGTTTCCCCTATGAAAGGTGCTTGCATAAGGAAAACAAATACTCTAAGAAGCAGCCTACAATTACAGAGGCATATTTTAATGACCTACAGGTTTAGAAACTAAAGAAGGACAAGTTAGTATACCAAGACTTTCATCCAATGTGCCTCAGATCATTAATCTGTGATCATATCAAAAGCTAAACGATCAACATTCCTTTCTTTTTTTTTTTCTTACTTCTTTTTTCTTTCCTTTTTCTTTCTTTATTCCTCATTTTTTCTCTGTTGGGACCTATAAAATACTGCTGTATCATTTCTACATCTTGATTACATTTTAAAATAAGAGTCGGGAATCCCATATGAACCATGAATGCAGAGAAAAGAAGATAGAAATGCAGGGGTGTGAATGTATATACATATTTGTGAGATTAAAGAGAAAACAGAACAGTGTATCTTAGGGAAACAGGCAATATCTCAAAAGCCCAAACCCAGATGTAATCAGATTTCAATTCAATCTAGCATCTTTTCAAATACTTTGCATCTAATAACAGCAGAAACGGGAGTGCATTACATCAAAATGACATATAGTAGGGGCTCACCCAACTGGCAGACAGAGGTGCCTAGTGCTTGGGATGGTGTTATTTAATGTGTTTACGACTATTGCTTACGCATGTTCAAAATTTTATAACAGAAATATGAATAGTACTTACTGTATCTCCATACAGCCACATCTGCATACAAGGCATATGGAAAATGAACTCGCCCTGCACACTTTACCCCAAGTTACCTGTGTTAATGGATATCCAGACATTTTATTTGAAAAACAAATACTGAAAGTGAAAGCAAAGGTATAGTTGTCAGGAAGCTTGGTCCTTAGATTTATTAGTGAGGAATATTTCAAATGAGCTTCTTATACATGGCGAGTTGATGACCTCATTATGAACCACGCTTTTAACATGATATCATTATTCCCAGGTGTCTAAGTGATACCAACACCCTCTCCCATGAAATGGGGTTTCGTGGGTCCTTTTGAAAAAGAGACAGAACAGAGGAAATTCATACTATTCCATTTAGCCAACGAAGCCAAAATGGAACTCAGGTGGAGGATGAATTCCAGAGAAATCCAGGGGAATTCAATGGTAGATGTTCGGAGAGCTTCTAAAGTATATTATAAATGTAAATAATATTTGCCCACATAAATGGCGGTGAGGGTGTGGTATGTACAAACTCCTTGGGATATGTAGAATGGTTTTCATTTCTCAGTTTTTCTTAGCTTCTGAATTTAGGAGGTTCCCTGTTTTAAGTCTTTCTTTTATGGTAGCAATTTTCATGTTTTTATAGCATTTTTATGACCCATTGAAAGGCCTCTTGGCACAATGTTTGGCAATGTTTCACCTCAAATGCTGTCACAGAAGAATTCACAGCCATAGAGAGCAGAGCTTCATCAAGGAGTCCAACCTGCACTCGCCCCAGGTCTAATAGATGTCGACGCCCAGGCAGCCGAGATGAACCCACAACTAACTCGGTTCTACTCAGTCCCAGAGCACGCATTGCCTAAGCCTGTGCGGGTATCAGCAGAACCCTTCTCATCAGTGGGCGAGGCCATAGCTTTAAACCTCTGTCTCAGGGCACCCACGTGAGAACTAAAACTGCTATGTTCAGTCCCTAAATTTCACTGTGACATCAATCCATCTACTCTGTCCTCTTGCTCAGGTTTCAGTGGCAAATTTAGTTCCCTTCTGTGACTAGCACCTTGCTGTAAACTGTGGACCAGTTGGCTCGGGAAAGGAACTTCCTGGGAACTTTGGAATTTTGAGAAACTTGCTCATTCCTTTCCACCTAGTTCCTGCCAGTTTCCAATGCCCCATACTCTGGATCTCAGCACTGTAGTCTCGGGTGTTTAATGGGGCCCTGCCTGAACTTACCCAAATCTCCCTAAAATTCCAACACTCAGCCCTAAGTCTACCTAGACACTCCTGATACTGTCTGTACCCCTCTCTGAGTCAGTTTTGATTCCCATCCCCTACCCCTCATCCTCGCTCTGGCTAACAACACCTGCAAAGGTAGGATTAGATTGATCTGCCTAATCTTGGACTATTGATTTGGATTGCTGAATCTTCCTTATGAAACAATCCAACACCTTCATTTCCAAATATCATTTCCAAGAACATACCTGTCTGGAAGCCCAGCCAGTTGGAAGGAGAAGGTAGAAAAACACTATCTTCAGGAGGAGAAGGTGGGTATAGGGAAAAAGGGCCAAGACATCCCAAACAAATGGGAAGCTGGAATAGGGGAAATAATTCTGCTTTCTTCATCTCATCCCATTACCTGGAAGTGCCTGAATAATATTGCTCTAAAGGAAAGAGAGAGAGAGAGAGAGAGGAAAGAAAGAAAGAAAGAAAGAGAGAGAGAGAGAGAAAGGAAGGAAGGAAGGAAGGAAGGAAGGAAGGAAGGAAGGAAGGAAGGAAGGAGGGAGGAAATAAAAGAAAAAAGAAAACCAGTAAGCCAATAGAGTAATTACAAAACCTAGATAATGGAGAGCTCAATCTTCTTTCCATCCCTCTCACCCCCAACTGTTTAGCTGATTACATATTAGAAATTAGGATAGAAGCTCTTGCTTTTGAGCGAGATGCAGTCTGAATTATTTAAGCTCAACTTGAGAAGCCTACTAAGTCTAGCAAAAAGTGAATCAATTTCTGTCCTGAAGACACCAAGGAGATTATGGGTTTTTTTTTTTCCTTTTCCACATTCTCTATCCCCAACACTATGCTTTAGTTATACAAAATCATGTCTCATGTGTTTCTTATGTATCATATGATTTCATATTTCTGTGTTTTTTAAAGATGATGTTCTCTATTCCTGGGGTTCCCTTTAGCCTTGTTCTTACACAGGGAACATCTATTGATTTGTCCAATCCAACATTACAAGTCACCTCCCCTGAAGAATTTTCTATGGCATCTGTTCTATTTCTATTGGTAGAAATAATGTTGTACGAATTGGTATCATTATTCTGCTGTGCTTGGTGGTGCTGGTCGGGGGGTGAATATACAAGTGAATAAGGAGATGACAGTATGATTACCACAAATGGTAATCAATGATTATTATAGATTACATAGAAGCAGCGATTGATGTATCATATTCATAAAGCATTGTTAAATGAATATTTTCCTGGATGGGATTTTTATGGTTTCCCCAAAGGCTCAGACCATGCTTTATCTCACTTAATTTTTTTGTAATTGATGTCTTAAATGAGACAGATGACATGTGTATTTTGATTCACCAAACCCAGCAGGACTGCTAATGCACTGGATAATGAAATAAAAATCCAGAAATGTTTCAACAGCTGGATATATGGACAAAATTTAGCAGAATGGGTATGGAGTATTCACAAATTGCTGCTACAATTGTATATTGGTGATACTGCTTTTTCAAAACTTGGTGATCTGTATCAAAAATATAAAATGAATGCATGGCCTTTGAACCAAACATTTCATATGTAGAGATATTTTCTAAGAAATAATTAAATATACCATTTAATTTTTATGTACATGAATATTCACTGCATTTTTAAAATGATAAAAATGGGAAATGCACCACAAGTCAGTAATATATACCTGCATATGTACATACATATGTATATACACATATATAATGTTTGCCAAATATAATACATTTTATAAATCATTTTATAATCATATTAAATACATTATATGAATCATTTTATAAATCATATAATCATTTTACAAATCAAATACATTAAGAGTATGTAATTACAAGAAAAATAATATTGTAAAAAAACTGGAAAAAAGGGAAAATGTAAGATCATTTGGGCGATGTTGTATAAAGATGTAAGAATTGTTTAAGAATTTGCGCTCGCAACTCAGAGGTCATCCAGGAGTACACAGGCTCTTGGAGAGCCAGTTAAGGCTTGATTTCCATCATGCAGTCAGGATTTGTGGAAATGCAAAACCATCCCCAGAGTTTTTGCTCATTCCCAAGGGCTCAGGCACTCCTGATCTGGCACTTACATTCACAGGGGATGTTGTCGTCTTAAGGCTCCATCATCACCCCAGGTGAAATGCTCCATCATTCTGTCAGTTTCCATAAAAATAAATCTACTCGCACAAAGCAATTGATATGTTTTTATTGGAGTTACTGAAGATCGGGGGCTACAGGGTGGAGTTACATGGCGGTGCACTTGAATTCCCACCACTTGTCTTGTCTCCACTCCCCCCACCCCTCCATTCCTGCTGCTGCCACCTCTTCTCATTCCTGAACTTCACCCCTGTGTCTTTGTGCCTTGGTGCCCTTTGATAAACAGGCCCTGCCGAGGGATCGACTTCTACCTCAAGGACCAACAAATACAGTTACGTCTGTGTTGCCTGTTGCAGTAATATTTCATTTCCAACTAATTACATATATTTGTAGAGATGGAAGACAACATCAGAACATACCAAAATACCAGTAGCAGTTAATTCTTGGTGGTGGGTTTAAAAGTGATTTTAATTATATCATCCTGTAATTTCTGAACTTTCGAAAACAAACAAGTGCTAATTCTTCATTTTAAAGGAAAAAAGTGTTTTTTAATGGAATTGTTTTGTCGCATGATATGGTAAATTCTCCAAAATTAGAGACTAGATCATAATTTGGGGGGATATTTTAGAGGTAATGGTATAGGAAGCCCTTCTAACTATAGAATTTTGTGATTCATGGGTTGTTGTTAAGATAAAATGACATAATGAAAATGAGAGTACTTTGAAAAGTACAGATCTCCATAAAAATGTGCCATTATTTTGATGCTTTGTAGTGTAGTGATAAATACAATTGCTGATACTGAATAGAATATAAACTTCTAGAACAGGACAGAACAGAAATTTCAGGATAGACAAGATAAAATGGGTAGTTGTTTAAAGCCCAAAACTCATGTTTGAAAAAGACATCTTATCTTTTCTTCTCCATTTTTCCTTCCTTCTTCCCTGGTTCTCTCCTTAATTGCCTTTGCTCAATAGAAAGAAAAGAAGGGGTAATTGAAGCTTTATCTCATTATCATCATAAATTTAAGAATTTAAATAAGTAACTATTGTCAAATGTTGTTTTGTTTACACCTATAGCGACAGAAACATTGGATCCTTTTTCATGTCTTTTGGATTTTCTAATCTCATCTTTTAATTGTATGGAGAAGTCAATAAAAAGAAAACTAATTCACGAATAAAAATTAAGGAAAGAAGAGTTCATAGGTAGGAAGATTGGCAAATATTTGAAGTTAGAGAAGTCATCAGCTCTCTCACGATTTGCCCAGAAAAGATTAAAACCAAGCAAATTCATATTTCTTCCTCGTTGGACCTGAATGTATTAGGAAGTCTTTTAAGTCATGATGGGATCTTGCTTTTGTTTTGTTTTTTGTTTTGTTTTGTTTTTTACAGTTGCCTGAGAGATTTTAAATATGGGTTAGGATAAAAGGAAAAATCGAAGAAAAAAAATTCTTTAAAAAATATGAGGTCCTTGTCACCATTTTCAAGGAGTGCCATCCATGAATATAAAACATACTTCCAGCTCCGTGAAACCTTAGCATTAAGATTATTGCACATTTTATTGGCCTTTCCTAGGCTCTGAAACTGGAAATTCATCTGCCTCTAACCTTTCCACCCAAGTCGACTTCATACATAAGTAAAGAGCAAGTTGAAATTACAGGGAGCTGTAAAGAAATGGAAGTTCCCCGCTTTCTTCTTTCAAAACCAATATTAAAATATATGAGGTGCAATTGTCAAACTAAAAAAATTGCCAGATGATTCATAAGGAATGAGTGGCCGGCAGGCTAGCCTGACTGCTCCCTCGAATTACTGATTTTTAACGGGTCTCTGGGAAGGAAGACGGTTATTTCCTGTCTAAGTCAGACAGCGGTGAAGGTGAGGGCTGGCGCGCAGAGGGGAGAGAGAAAGACCAGATGCTGAACACAGACAGAAGATAACGCCACTCAGTGCAGCATGTATAGATGTTAAATTTTTTAGTAAACAGCTCGTAAATGAAACCCCAAAGGACTCAATTTCCCCTCCTCCAGTTCTTATCTCTCCTGCCTTCCCCCATCTTATCATCTCCCCAAAGAGGAACAGGTATACTGTCAGGCAGCCTTCTAACTTGTCACGGACTTAACTCTAGCTGAGACAGCCAGAAATTACAGCTAAATGGACTTATGCATTTGGGGATGAATATCTGCTTCTGTTCACCGAGCCACACCATTGAAGCCTAATTTGTTGCTTACACATCACAGCAGCGTTGATTATTGCAACGAGTCTGCTCAGGAGGCAGGGGTTCAGGGTGAGCGTGTCATCCTATCTCACCTGATGTGGCCAGCAGGGACTGCTCCTTCCTCAGAGGTCCTGGACCGATATCTTCCTGACTTATGCAACAGGGATGTAGTACGGGGTGAACTTGGAAATGGAGCAAAGAGGGCGTGAACTCTTGTTCCTGTTCTTCAGAAATCCCAACACCACCACTATCAGCATCATAATGAGAATAAGGTTTGAGGCTTTCGTTGCTGACTGTCTTATATTAGGAACTGTTCATCGACTTCTTTCATTCATCAAATATTTATTGAGAATGTTTATAAAGTTCTAGCAACTGCCCTTTAAGGCCATGATGCTTCTGAACGTGAAAATTGAACTCCACGTATTTATATATATAATTTTTTTAATGGGATTGCAGGGGAGAAGAAAAGGGTTTATTCTGCTAGAATTAGGTATTGTCAGGGTGAACTGTTGGAAGTTCTTAATGCACGAAGATCCAATATATCTAATGGGAAAAGCAGTGTGAAGTTCTGTTGCAGTAAATGACCAACCAATGCCAGACTTGGAACAGTGGAATAGAAGGGGCACAGGTCATAATAGTTCTTTAAATTCTTGGGAAGTTCATTAGTTGAGAACATTACTCACTTCAAGAGAAAACAAAGTTGGTGTGCATCTTGTTATAAAGACATTTATCGAATATCAGTATAGGGAAGGATTTGAGAGAAACATTGTATGGTGTTAATTAAAACATGTTGTGACCTAGACTTTAAGGGAACACATATACAACTGCTATCTATTTTTTTTTTTTTTTGAGATGGGGGTCTCACTACATTGACCAGGCTAGTCTCAAAGTGCTGGGCTCAACCGACCCTCCTGCCTCAGCCTCCCAAGTAGCTGAGACTACAGGCACATAGCACTGCACCTGGCTTACAACTGCCATCTAAATAGACTGAACAAGCAACAATTAATAACAGAATAGTGATACCATGAGTTGTTTAAAAAATCAACAAAGAAAGCCTAAGCCACCATTATCTGCATTATTAGTAATCCTAACACTGACGGGACAGAGCCCTTCTTCACTCCAGCTTGGAAATTATTGAAATGAGACTAGAACAGCACTCTGCGTGCCCCATGGAATGACACCAACAAACCCCAAATCAGACCCTAGAGCGTGTGGCAGGAGTGGAGTTACAGTTAGCCAGAATGGAAACCACTGGGCAGAGAAGGATTCAGAAGGGATCGTAACTGACAATAGCCACCAGCGTCAGCTCTCTCGCTGCCAAGGAGAGGTTCTCAGCCCTGACTACACACAGAATCGCTTAGAGAGCTTCTTAAAAGCACGGATGCCTGAACCCCATCCTGAAGGATCCAGATTAAACTTGTCTGGCGTGAATTTCTGGCATCAGGGATTAGAATCCTCAGGGTTTAATGTGCAGGCAGGGTTGAGAACCACTGCCCTAAAGAAAAGGAGGCATTGGATAGGCTGGTTCAAGCAGTGATGCCAAATGGGCCCTGGCACTGAAGACCAAGGCTGGGTGGACCCACACCCACCCTCCTGAAGGTTTCCTTTACACTGCGGTGGCTTGCGAAGGGTAATTCACACACAAAAGATCAGATGCACATGATTTGTCTCTAGCCAGCATATTGGCTACAATCAAATCATGTTTTGCCCTATACTTTAAAACCGTGGTCCCCAACCCTTGGGCCATAGACCGATAACGATGGTTCGCGGTCTGTTAGGAACGGGGCCGCACAGCAGGAGGCGAGGGAGGGGGCAAGCAAGCGAAGCTTCGTCTGTGTTTACAGCCGCTCCTCATCACTCGCATGGCCACCTGAGCTCCGCCTCCTGTCCTATCAGCATTAGATTCTCACAGGAGCACGAACTCTACTGTAAGTGCGTGTGCGAGGGATGTAGGCTACATGCTCCTTATGAGAATCTAATGCCTCTGATGCGGATGATCTGAGATGGGGCTGAGGCAGTGACGCTAGCGCAGGAGAGCAGCCGCAAATATAGAATCTCATTAGCAGAGAGGTTTGACTGCACAATAAATGTGACGTGCTTGAATCATCCCGAAGCCATCCCCGGCCCCCAGTCCATGGTAAAATTGTCTTCCATGAAACCAGTCCCTGGTGGCAAAACGGTTGGGAACTGCTGCTCTAAAACAAATCTTAAGGCACATATCTTTTTTTTATTAAAAATGGCATGGATACGTTCTTAGTAAATTGATCAAGAAATTGCCTAGTTTTTTTTTTTTTTTTTTTTTTTTCCCAATGAAGCTAAAATACTTTCATTATCAGGAAGGATTTCAAAAGAATTTTTAAAGGCAAGTGGGAGTCTACGAGGAGGGGAAGAGAGAACATTGCAGACGCAGGGCACAGAAGTCCGACAATGAGGATTTGAATAATTAAAGGGGATATTTAATACTGTATTTTTAATTTCCTCTTCTTTCAAAATACCTCTTTTCCAGGGGGATATTTTTTTTCACGCTTACTTAGGACCTGTGTATCTCTTTAGGAAACACCTTACCTATGAGGTGGAAACACCAAAGCCCTAAGCAAGAACAGTACATCATGAGATTCTTCTGCAGTATCAAATTGGTACTTTGTGTTTCTTTTTACATTTATTTTATCATTATCAAGAATTGAGAATTATTGAGTATCCCTTTCACACATAGCATTGCCCTAAGTGTAGTCAAAATCTTCAAAGTTTCTTTTCTGTCATTTGGCCTTTAAAGATATTTAAAACAACTTGTCAAAGAAGATTGGGAATCCACCCAGAAGCAATCTCAAGATGGAAAATGTTGCAATAAAGAGAAGTCTGGCAATATCTGTGTTGGAAGTCTGATCGTTTTGTCATGCATAACCACCGTGGTGTCCACGTGAGGTTTACATGAATTTTAGTGTTCCTATTTTGAAGCTAGAAAAATGGAAGAGAAGGAAATCTGAGTGACTCTCCCAAAGATGCATGATGGATCCAAAAGAAAACATTAATACATCAGCTCTCATGTGGAAGTCAGTGTTGGATTTAGATGACTAATAGATCACAGGGAAATCTGACACAACGGCCATGCAGAATTGACATCTGTCTTCCAGTTTGCTACTTACCCCTGTGTGATGCGATTGTCTTGCTCAACTTCAGGACCCTCCTCAATATATGGAGATAGCACCTATTTTATAACATTGTTGTGAAATTTCAGTGAGATGGGTATGTAAAGCGATGAACATAAGTAATAAATGGAAGTTATCAATCTTAATAATTGTATTTTTAATATTGACAGGATGCAATTTATGTCAAAATATACAGGTTCCTGAACTAGAACAAATCCAAGATCTTTAAAAGGTGGCAATGGAATAAGCTCTGTGAGCTTATATTGTTTTTTGTTTTGAATGATTGAATCTATTATAACATGCTGTAGGGGGCAATTCTTTCAGTTCCTGTCTAACCTTAGCTAAAAGTTGGACCATAAAGAGACAAAGGAAGGTGTTATTTTTTTTCTGGGTTACCATTTCTCTCTCCTACAAATAGAAAGCATGTCCTGGAGAGCTGAATCAGAGAGGTTAGGGCTAAAAAGCTCCTTAAAGGTCTTTTAGTACAAACATCTTTTTTTTTAATAGATTAAAACTCTGAGGCTGAGCTAAAAGATGTAACCCCAAATCTCAATGCAGTTTCGTGGTAGAGACAGTGTTAGAATCCAGATCTCCAGATTCTCCAACATTCTTTCAACTACATAATTTTTCCCTTTTTATAACTTTTTAATCTGTTAACTAGAAATCCAGTGCAGAAAAAGATGAAATATTAAGGAGTGGCCAACCTTTTCTTATAAGAAACCTAAAGGTACAAAGTAGACTACTTTACTCAAGATTCTCCAGAGAAACAGAACCAACAGGATATTTTCCAGAGAAACAGGACCAACAGGATGTTTTCCAGAGAAACAGAACCAAGAGGTTTGTTATAAGGTGTTGCCTCATGCAATTATGGAGGCTGGCAAATTCCAAGATCTGCAGGGTGAATCAGCAAGCTGGAAATACAGGAGAGCCAATGATTTGGTTCCAATCTGAGTCCAAAGTCCTGAGAACCAGGATCATTGATGGTGAAGTTCTAGTCCACAGGTTGGCAGGCTCAAGACTCAAGAAGAGACAATTTTTCACTTCAAGTACAAAGGCAGGAAAAAGCTTTGGAAGGTCATCATGCAAGTAGAATTCTCTCTTACTCAGAGGAGAGTCAGTCTTTCAGTCCTATTCAGGTATTCAGCTGATTAGATTAGGGAGGCAACCTGCTTTACACAGTCTGCCAATTTAAATGTTGATCTCATCCAAAAAAAAAAAAAAAAAAAAACCACAGAAATACCCAGAGTAATGTTTGACCAAATATCTGGGCATCCTGTGGCCCCGTCAAGTTGATACATAAAATTAACCATCACTAACAGTAAAGAGATCAACGCTATAACAAAAACATAAGAATTTATAAAACCAAGGGAACATAGCCCTTCAGTGTCATTTCCTTTTGGAAAAAAAAAATACTCACTATGGTAATATGGTGAAAATATTTATATGATGCCCCTAAGTGAGGTATCTTTGCAAATGCATCCAAAAAGAGAAATCCAAAACTAAGTTTAGGTTACGTGAAAGATCGAGTGGATATGTAATCCACTTGTCTTGAATGAATAATAGAGAAGAAACATTGGGTAAGCACTTCACCCCTGCGTAGGCTTGGGGGATGTATATGAAAGGTTTTGTATTAAATATTGCCATGAAGATATGTTTGTGTGTCGAAATCACCTCTTGCATTTTTTTACTTGGTTATTCCTCCACTGGAAGATGAGACAAACCTAAAGTAGAATAATCTAGGATTTCTCTAATTTCAGGGTACTCTTGTCTATAGCCACTTTCTTGGGAAAAGTACTGAATTCTAAAAGACAGGTAGAGAATGTGTCTGATTTTGTGAAAGGCATCATCTATAATTAGCACTTTTTAAGGAAGCTGAGCAGGTAAAAATCAAAACAAACAAAAATGTAAGAGAAGTGGTTAGTTAAGTGTGATTTTTAAGAGCTTATTTTTAAACTCCTGATACGATACATGTAGGGGCTCTGTGATGGTTTTCCCCATGTTTTCTATTTTACACAATTAGATACCGAATATTCTTCACCATTAAATTCCTACCATGAATATAATCATGTGTAGTTACACTTTGAAACGCTTTCAGATCTATTGCCATATTCCATTCTTACAAAATGTCTCTGATGTTGACAGAATAGGTACCTCATCTCCAATTTACAGATGGAAAAACTGAGGTACAATTCAGCATAATGACTTTCTTGATGTCACAGAAAAATTGAGTGGCACAGTGGGAAGAAATTAGACTTTCTAACTTTTATACCACAATACCTTATAAATGCCTCCCATGGTTGTTTCATGATTTCTGTATAGATCATTCCAAGGCTGTTTTTTAAAATTGTTTTATAAGAGGAGATGATACATATATTTTTCCTTTCCTATTTTCCATAGACTAAACAACTCAATTATATCTGGTTAGGAGAAACTGCCATTTTGTAGCTGTCTGGCATCCTGTCTCCCTATGCCTTGGTGAAAGCTGATACATTCGCTTAGCTCTTCTCCCCTATTGCTTAAGCCATGAAGGAGACATTACCCTAATCGTGCTCAATGTGTGCTATCTCCAGGCACAGCTGTTGTTCAGTCCTTCCAAGGTCAGCCATCGAGGCGTCTTACCAATGGCAGAATCCAACAGGAGCCACAATGCCAGACACTTGCCTTCTAATAACATCCATTTTTGCTTTTCTAGCTAGTTCCAGGAAAGGCAGCCTGTCAGGCAAGGTTTCCCAGTCCATAACTCTTCCTTTTTGTCATTTCTCCTCCTCCCATCGAGGGGCAGCTTGTGAGCCAAGTCCCAAACATAGCCCATGGAGCAAAAGATTAAGCGTGGCTTGGAATCAGCCTCTTTATCAAATGAGCCCATAGGGTTTGAGCAAAAGCGAGACTCAGAAAGACAGATCTGCCTTGGCAACTGGCTCACCAGTGAAGATGCATGTAGGAAAAGCCATTGGTGGAAGAGACTGAAAATGGCAGACTGTTCTGACTGCCTTAGAGAAAGCTTGATGTTGTCTCCTCTTGCTTAGCAAAGTGATTGGGACTGGTTCTTGGTGGGCTTTGAAAATCACACGACTGACCTGCTAGTGGTAGGTTTGGAGTTTTCTGGAAGTAGGAATGAATGTGAGAATGTCTGATATTTATTAAAAACTTGGTTTATGAAGCACACTCACTTCTATTAACTCTGGTGAAGATACAAAGGCAAGAATATGGGGTTTCAGTCAGAGACTTCAATTCGAGCCCCAGCTCTATTCTTTACTAGTTGTGTTACCCAGAACAGACTATTAACACTCTTTAGACTCAAGTTTCTCTATCTATAAATTGGGGAATAATCATGCCTAACTTCCTCGTTTGTATTGTAATCTATACATAATTTAAGTGTTAGAGAAATATTCGCACACTCCATAGAATATCACTCATTGGTAGCTATTATTGCTTATATATAGCCATATGAATTAATATAATTATCATCATTTTAGCAATAAAAAACTCAGGCTCAGACTTCATTGGCTTGGCCAAGATCACAGAGCTGATAGCAGAAGAGCCAAGACCCAAACGTATCACTCAGACATACAATTAATTCTGTCATTCCAGAAACATAGACTAGACATATCCCCAAATTTTAAAAAGCCTCCAATTCTTCACCTTGACTTTTTTTTTGAATTGCACAGTATTTTAGTCCTTGATTTAATTTGCTTACTATTTAAGAGGCACATTAGAGAATAAGGATGTAATTGGTCTTGAGTAATAGCAAGAGAAGGAAAATCTGGAGGGAAGGAAGGGATAGAGAAATCAAATACATCCTGCATTCACTTAAATTACTTTATAGAATAAGATAAAGAGAAACAAATAGAGACATGTCTGTTACAATGAGGGAAAAAATATATATAAGGAAGCACCAAACACATCTGCCAATAGAGGGTGATAGGGGTGTGCTATGAAGTTCATCTCTCTCAATCAGCAGGAGGAAGGAGGTGAGCGAGACAGAAAAGTGTTAGAAACACGTAAAAGGCTATTTGTATCTCTGCCTTGGACCCAATTAGCTTGTAAACAACCTTGTTACCATCCATGGGCAAGCCAATCTAGGATAGGCTATAATAAACCTATAAAAGTTTTATACTTTCTGAAGGGTTAGATTCATTCAGTGCATCAAAATTGCTGTCTCCAGAGAGGATTGCTGCAGGGTCCAATGGGCTAACAGACCTTGCTTCTCAGATTAGACCCTCCTGCATTGTCACCCCGGCCATGCTGCCATGCCGCTGCCTTGCCTTTTTCTGTCCAAGGATGACAAGAGTCCATACCACGTGCTTTACATCAATCCTAGGAGGTAATACTAATGTTATCCCTATGATGAAACGATAAACATGAAGCACAGAGAAGTTAAGCAATTTGCCAGCACCACACAGCTAGAAAATGATGGAGTCAGCATTCGAACTCACGCAATCTGGCGCCAGTGCACATTCTCATGTCCAAGACAATATATCCCATGACAATTCTTTCTAAATGATTTGTGGTCAAAGCAATGTTTTGTTTTGATTTCATATGTTGTAGGCAAGTACTTTTGTAAAATACACTAAAAACCAGTGAACAGAAAAATGAACTTCATAAGATATCCAAACTAATATTTTAATTTTTAAATTATCATTAGGTTCAACATGCATAAAATTAATTTGTAATTGTTATTAAAGTTTCTAATTGCTTTCTTAGTGCTTACTCTCACAGTCTTTGTGTACTACAGTCCATCAGGTGTCCCCAACCTCTCTGAGACTTACTAACTAGGTCAATCAGCCATCTACCCTGATTGAGAAGTTTAACCGATAGAGGGACCCTTAAGAACTGAAATCAGAATTGATTCCATGTCATACGGAAAGGAGCCGAATGTTCTAGTGCATTAACTTATAAAACCACTTTTGCAAAACTTTTTTCTTTAAGAACTCACAATCTTCTTTTCTCCCAATTGTTCTTTTATGTTTTTAAAAATAAATCAACTTTTAATGGGACATAATTGTACATATTTATGGGGTACCTAGTGAGATTTCAACACATACGATGTATAGTGATCAAATCAGAGTAACTGATTGCTCTTTCACCTTAAATGAGTTTCCCTTGTCCTTCTGTTTTTCTCATGACCCAAAGTGCTTGGCACACTTCCTAAGAGACATTAATAGTAGGTATCCAATAAATGTTTGTGATTGAAAAGTCACATTTATTTCAATAAACACAATACTATTTGTATTTAAGTTTCCAGGTATGAATGACACCATATGGGTACCACACAAATCTGAAATAACAATATACTCCTTACCAGAAGGTTAGTACTCAAGGAAAAATGTTAGAGATGAAAGAGTTAGAAATATACCACTCTGCCATATTGACTACCTGTAATTAAGTTAAAGGCACTTAAAAGAAAAAAAAAAGCATGTGCAAAGATCACTCTGATTTTGCGTTATTTCTTGAAAGCAGAAGAAGAAATTCCCATGTGAAATATGCAACATTCTTATCCTCAAAAACAAGAAAGTTAAGGCTGAAGGAATTCTGTATGAAAAAACCTTGTTAAATCAACCTGTATCTTCCTGGTCATTTTTCTACACAATTGTTATAAATACCTTAGCCCGAGCCTTTTGTCTGATCACATTTTCATAGTTTACAGCTCTTTGTCAATCCCAGATATAAGCAACTAACTCTAGCTGCTTCTTGGGGTCTTCATTTCCTTGTGAGGGTTCCCACGCCACCTAAAACGTGTATTGAATAAATTTGCATGCTTTTCTCCTGTTAATGTGTGTCACATCAATTTCATTTTCTGACCCAGTGTGGAGCCTAAAAGGATGGAGGTGGAGTTTTGCCACCCATGCATAGACAAGCATCCAAAGTCATGGCTTATTCCAGTGAGGTAGGGGAGATTAAGAAGGAAAGAGTTAAACTTAAAAGTGTTTACTACTTTGCTTTATTAAAAAATTCAAATATTTTAATATCCATGCTGTAAACTTAATGTTCTTTTTATTATAACTCAGAGGCTTTAAGTAGTGCATGATTGCTCACACAATAAAGACTGTCTTCATAATAAAGTTTTTGTATAAATGTCTTTAAATCAAGAGTGCCAAGCTTCATGTTATTACTAAAAAATACAATTACTCATTATTTTCCTAACAATTCATATATATAAGTCATGCATAATGAGAGTGTGCAGTTTGCCACATATGGAGATCAATAAATCAATTTCAGCACGTATTAAATGCTGAGAACTTTACTGGGTACCACTAGGTAAAATGGGGAGGAGGTAAAAACAAAAAAAAAAAAATAAAGGGAGAAGACTGTAAAATTGAGTTCTATGCAAGTCAATGAGTTCTGCTCAAGTAACATGTAGTTTACTTTGGAACACATGAAGCCGTGAGGCAATGATGCATCTTCCCTTCCACACCCACACCCCCTGCAAGCCGAGCAAAAGCAGATAACGAAAGAAGAATGGCTAGGCTTTCATTAAATATTACGTTGCTCAGTCCACTCAGAGCATAGTTAACATGTCACATGACTGTTGTCAATATCGTGTCTCTCTTACTATTGGAATTTTAAACTTATCAGAATCTATAGAGACCCTAAGTGTAACCCACTTCTGAAAAAGAGAGCCTTGAATCAGCTTCTGGAAGTAATGTATATGACCCATGTTCCCCCTCTTAGTAGCTTCTCCTGATAATGTAGGTGACCAGCAGGGTCTAGGAGGCCTTCGGATCCCTGAAACACTGCAATCTACATTGCCCTCCCCTACCCACACTGGATTCAAACCATGAAATTCACCTTCTTTTAGAACTAGGCTTTAACCAAGTCTGTGTATCGTAGTCATAACAATCTCATCCTGCTCTTCATAACCATTAAGACAATTGAAAAAAATTCATGGTCTCTTGGAACAATAGGTGCATTTCAGGGCCTTCCCTTCCCTTCAACTTGGTAGGTTTTTTCCTTCTTAGGTATTTCGCCTTGTTTCTTCAGCATATCTTCCACCATTTGAAACAAATTTCCTATTATTTTCTGTGCAGATACCTTTTCCTTCAAGCCAGACTGAATCATCCTGTTCCTGCTACGATGATGTCCCCAAAAGAAAGCAGGGACAAAAAAGCAGGTTGTGCTGTTGGGGAATTTCCATGCCAGTTCTGCTTAAAACCGCAAAGGAGCTAAGTAGAGCAAGTAGGTAGAACATGCACCAGCTAGCTGAAACCACAAAACAGTTAAGCAGAGTTATAAGCCTGTCATGACTGTACTGCTTGTTGTAAACCTATCATAACTATACTGTTTGTTATAAGCCTATCATAACTGTACTGCATGTAAAAACTGCTATTAATTGGCTAACTTTTAATCCTTTTACTAAGTGGTTAACTTTTATGTTTGTGTGTGTTATTGGATAAGACTAATCCCTCCCCCCAGAAAAAGTATAGAACTTGACAAAAACCCTGAAAAGGTGCTCAGAATTTGGAGACTTGTCTCCTCTGGGCCCGCTGGTGTAGAGATTAAACATTGATTCTCCAACTCTCTGCGTGCTGCTTGGTTATTCCCCTGGGACCGGACACTGTAACACTTGCCATAACAGTACTGTGATGATTGAACCTGACAGAAGCATCACATAAATGTTTTACCTCCTAACAGACAAATTTTAATGTGGCTACACTGTAAAGAAGACGGGAGGGAGGTTGCTCCTTAAAGAGCTGGTGGGAGGGGAATTACCCGGGACAGGCTGAGCTACGTCGTGGTAATAAATAAACTCCCAAGTCTCAGTGAGTGGACACACTTTCTCCCTTCTGCCAGGTCAAGTGTAAAATTCTCAGCCAAGCAGCTGCTCAGGAATTCAGGCTGTTTCCGCTTTATGACATCATTATGCCCGAGGGCAGGTTTTCTTGGAGTCTAGGAAAAAAACCTAAGACCTAATGACCTAAGGCACCCATGAATGTCAGGAACTCACTTCTCTCTCATGCATCTGTTAGTAAAATGCATCTGCTGACTAAGTACCATCCTGGGAAGAACTGAGGAAATAATCACAAATAATTTCCTATAGGCCTTTACTTGGTCGCAGAACCTCAGCCGTGAAAGGCAATTTTAGGGTCTCCTTGAAGTCCCCCACGAGATCCTTGGAATCCTGCCATGCAAGAGGGAAGAATGCCAAGAATTGCCTGTGACATGTGATGGCCCAGCTAAGGAGTGCAGTGAAACTTTTACACTCACTTTCCATTGACCAGGAATTTCCTATTTGCAGGAAGACCAGAAAAAATGTAGTTTTTCTATGTGGCCAGGAAGGGGAAATGGATTTCCTGAACACTTAACTAGTCTCTACCATAGGGGCTACATACAGGTAGCATTGTAAGACTTTGTCTTGCACATCATTTCTTCCTGGTGGATCATCTGACCTGATTTATGTAATGCACTTAAAACAATGTCTGGAGCATAGCAAGGGCTATAGGAGTTTTCTATTATTCTTATTATCATTTTTACTATTAATATTGTGGTAATATAATATTGTTATCATGATCAGTGTTATTATTACCACTAGCTAACATGAAGAACATGTTATTATTACCACTAGCTAACATGAACAGTAAATAAACTCCCCAGTCAGAGTGAGTGAACACAAAAATAGCTTCTTTCTCCCTTCTGCAAAGTCAGGTGCAAAATTCTCAGCCAAGCAGTGACTCAGGACCTATTAGAGATGCTTTTCAAAAGCTCTGTTCCATGAGAAAAGAGAAGTTCCTATGGGTACCATCTAGCTCTCTTCAATTAGTCCATGGTTCTGGTATTGTTCGCCAGTTTAGCTAATTCTCAACTTAGAATACAGACAGGGCCTGTGTTGAGGAGAGGAGGACCATGTCACCAGGGCAGATGTACTGGCAGCTAGACGTCTTGAGTAGTTGTGACAACAGAGGTCCCAGTCCAGACAGTCCCAACAGTAGATGCCATAGTGAGAGTAGGCCCCTCAGACCAGGTGTCTAGTGCAGGTGCTGGGTGTGGGCTTAAGGAGACCAGGGCAGGAGGGAGAAATTCTCACAAGAAAGCTAGAGTATGTATTGCATGATAGAACAGTTTCCTCTGCATCGGAGTTCTTCTAGAGCTTTTTCTACTTCCCAGGACCCTTGGTAGAAAGTTTTTGTTTAGCCCTTCTCAGTCAATGAAATTTCATTGTTCCACTAAAATGTCTAATTCCCCAAGGGAACCTTTCCTGCAAGCTTTGGTGCACACTGGTTAACTCCCCAAACCTTCCATCTCAAGTGCCAGCCATGTGCTACTAAGTACTGGGCAGGGACCTCCCAGGGCAACACAGAATGGCTTTTTACTGCTTCCTGCTTTCAACAACCCTAAGAAACAGCCCCCTCAAAAAACCGTATCTGCATCTTTACTTCTCAAGGTTGAAAAAACTGGAAAGGTCAGAGACAGAAAGATCACCCGCCTTACCGAATTTATCTTGCACTATCATTTTTTTTCACTATCATTTTTTTTCCTCTAAGTCCCAGTTACTCCATAGTCAAGGGTTTAGTTAACGCTTCAGGTGTCCCCATTTGACAGGAGAATGAAATGACAATAAAGAAATGGCTAATAATCTACCTTCCATAGAGAAAAGGCACCGGATACATTTTTGGAAAGCAGTCATCCCTCTGGACGTTTTAGGTGTTGTTTCTGCCTCAGAGACAGATGTGATGTCCGTTGCCAAAGACAGTGGCAATTTCCTCAATGTGCTGTTCCTTCCCCTAGTCTCTAATTAAAATTTTCCCCATCCTTAGGTCCCCAGAGAGATGCCTCCTCCACCCTGTTCCCCCACACCCCCTGCAAATTTCATGGTCCTTTTTCCTTTTCTCAAGTAGACCAGATCTCCCCTACTGCATCAGGAAGCTTGCAGGAGTAAGATTTGTGTCCCGTTCATTCTGAATACTTCATAGTGATTGCCACAAATTAAAAGCTCAGTAAATATTTTGAGATGACCGAAGGCCCTGTCTGCAGTACTGCCAGAAATGACACTGAACAATCGGACCCAAATGCAGATGTATCACAGGACAAAGGTGAACTTCAGGGAGAGTTCTAGGATGCACATGAAATTCAAATGGAATGATAAGTCTATCTTCATTAGGCGAATGCATTCTTTCCCAAAGAGCAAAGCTACAAATTTCTACAGTAAATTATTTGCTTAAGTCTCAAAATGTATATAGAAGTGTTTATTTTGGTCTCCATGTACAAAATGTATCCAAAACATCCTATTAGCCCTGTTCTGTAGATTATTAGTAATAGTTAAGAGCCTTAACTACGATAGGCACCAGAAGTCACAGAAGACACAGTTATGAGAGGATGGAAGTACACATAGCCTTTCAGGTATGTGCTCACAGCTGGGCCTTTTCTTCCACATTTACAGATGTCACAACAAAATTCTACTTATTCCTGAACAGATGCAGGTATTGGTGCTAAGCATTTCAGGATATGCAATGATGAATAAGTCCCACCCCAAAAGAGCTTCCACTGGACATAAGAGGAAGGAGACAAATACAAAAATATAAACAATTGTACAACAGGCTATAATAACTTTCATGTGAACCATCTAAACAAAATGTTAGGAGAGTTCAGAGAAAGGAGAGATCACATCTGTTTGGACGAGTAGGTAAGAAATCGTAGTAGATGGCTTTTGAGAGAGGCTTTGAACTGTAGTCAAATTTGACTGCAAAGTGAAGTGATTAGAAGCAGGGAAAAAAATAACACAAGAAACAGCACCAAAGAAGCCAACACATGGTGAAAGGGTTTTCATCATCCCATGGAGTTTTTGTGGAGGAGGATTATTAATAACATTTCTGAGAAAGGGGTGGGGTGTTCCCAGAACTGAGAGTCCCCCCCGCCCGCCAACTTTTAAACCATATAGGGCCACTTCTGTCCTGGCACTGGTGGGAGTTTCTTCTAGTATGTTAATGTATTATAACTAGCATGTAATGAGTAGTGAGGGTGACCTGAGGTCGTTTTTCACAGCTATCTGGGTTGTAGCCGATTTTGGCCGGTTTTGCCGCCATCTCCTCTTTTATCAGAGACCTCGGTTCAAGTCTTACAACTTTTTATTGAGTGGGACCTGCTAGTTCCCTACCTCAAAATCATCACATAGTTAAACATCGAATACAAGTTAACATGACAAAAGATAGCTTTTAGAATGTGTACATGGGGGACTACCATTATTTTCTTGATGTAAATTAAAAAATTTCTTGTGTAAAACAAGCATTTGTATTATATATGTAGATAGGACTTCCATCCATAACCAATGCTTTCCTGTGCTGACTGGCCCTCTTATATTTAAGAAAGGAAATGAAAATAAAGGGGAACAATGTTCATTTTTGCAATCAAAGTATAAACAGAGCTATAATTCGTGATTATTTTCCAGTTTATCCCCAGTTCTTTAATCTCTGGCAGTGTAAATACGGCTCTGTTATGAAACCATTTTGTCTTAGTCCATTTAGTGGTTCTATAAAGCAATACCTGAGGCTGGGTAATTTATAAAGAAAAGAGGATTATTTGGTTCACATTCAGGCTGTAGAAGAAGCATGGTGCCAGCACCTGCGTCTGGTGAGGGCCTCAGGCTGCTTCCACTCATGGCGGAAGACGAATGGGACAGGGTGTGTGCAGAGATCACCTGGCGAGAGAGGAAGCAAGAGAGAGGGGAGGTGCCAGGCTCTTTTTAACAACCAGCTCTCATGGGAGCTAGTAGAGCTAGAACTCACTTACCCACCCCCTGAAGGGCATTCATCTATATTCATGACCCAAACACCTCCCACTAGGCCCCGCCTCCAACATTGGTAATCAAATTCCAACATGCGGTTTGGGATGGACAGACATCCAAATTATAGCATATTCCTAATAAACTGTGATACGCTTTAAATCCGTGCCAATCCCGCTCTCTGTCCCTGCTGTGTTTTTTAGCACACCAAAATGAAAGGAAATTAATGTCTGATTCATCCCTATTTGGTTTCCTTTGCAACATGAACTCAAATATTAATTAATCAGGATGATGATGGTATGTTATAATCACTGAAAAACTGAGAAAACATAGCAACCACTTAAAGAAATTCTATCTCTCCCCAACTGCTTTGTCCCTCCAGCCACATAGCCAACCGGCACACCATCTGTTTCCATCCCTTTTTCTTCACTGCCTCATCCTTTTGTCCTGTCTCCAAGCTCCTCTACCTTCATTTTTTGCCAGACATTTAACATGAGGCTCTCACAAAGAAAACAAGTTTAACGGGGAAGAAGATAAATCCTGCAATTTCATAAAGGTGGTTGTTTTCTGCACTAAGTTAAAAAAAATTAATTTTCTCTGTTCACCCACGTTGGTGTTGTGCGCTTTCACAGATAAGCTCTTTGGGAGCAGGGACCATGTTTTTCTTAATTAGGTACAGGCTTTTGTAAAGCTTTTCATCCTGGACCAAGGTCTCAAGGTCCCTATAGGTGCTCAATAAATATTAAACACTAGTGATCATTGTCTAATGGCATTTATTAAGCAACCCTTTGCGCATACGACTGTTCAGAGAAAAGTTCACCAAAGTTCTGCCTGCTAGGAGTTTATACGAAAAAATTGACAACACTGATAACAGCCTTTCATTAAATTGATAAAATTAATGAAACATTTTACATCGTGTTCAAATACACAAAGAATGTACATAATGGTCTTAAGTAAATACACACACTCTTTTATTTTGGTTGTCTTTCACTCAAATTGGCTATCATTTATTGAGTACAGAGTCTCGGGTCCTATGACAAGTTCAGAGAAATATGCAGTGTACTTTTTACGTAAAAGATCTCACAATTTATTCATAGTTAAAGTCCTAATTTAATAAATAAGGTGACTGCTTGCATAAATGCACCAGTTATATGAATAGGTGGTTTAAGGTTTGAGTGGTCTTAGGCAAATGTTGAGCAGATTTCTGCAACTGTTTTTTTTTTTTAATTAAAGCCAATATATTGTTTTAAAAATACAAATTGTAGTTCTTATAATCTGTAACTGAGAGTGTCAATCAGATAACCCCCATCTCACCCCTACCCACTATCTATAATACTATTTTAAGCTATCACTAACAAATAAGGTAATTACTGATAGATTTCTTTTGAAGATAGAAAGTACAAATTGATATGGCCTAGAATTACATTGGCTCCTCAAGCGACTTTGGCACTTTCTGAATGGAAAAACCATTTACATGGTCCAATGATCTTTAAATAACCAAAAAGTCATTAATTAACGATGATTTATGTTCAAAAAAGAACACTGCCTTTAGGAATATGATTTTACAGATATATATATATATATATATATATATAGAGAGAGAGAGAGAGAGAGAGAGAGAGAGAGAGAGAGAGAGAGGACCCGTCACTCAGAAATTTTTCCAAGGCTTTAGTGTGTTGATTACTAGAAATTACCAAAAGCATTCATTCATTCATTCACTCAATAAATTTTTTATTGAACACAGACTACATGCCATTTACTGTCCTCTGTATAATGTATACATTATTGAACAAAATACACAATCCTTGCCCTCACAGAGCTTGCATGCTCATTAGGAAAGCAAAGGAAGCAGGAAAGGGAAGTAGGGAAGGCTGGGAGCTGAAATTTTAAAGACAGTGATCAGAAAAGGCCTCGGTGACACTGTGACATCAAAGCATTGATTTGAAGACAGGAGGGAGCTGGGCACATGAACATTCGAGGGAACAACCTCCAGGATGCTACAGATGTGTACAACAGGGGACCCTGCCTGGCACATGTGAGGAACGCACTGCAAGGAACCACAGAGACCAGAGCAGTGTGAGCAAATGTGCAAGTAGTAAGGGTTAGTAGATGAGGTTGGAAGGAGAGTGGTCTGAGGGCGAGAGGAGGGCTGTGGACAGCAAGGATGGGTACCAGCGCTATGGGCTGTGTAAGGTTGGCTTTTACTCTGAGTGGAAAGGAAGGCTTTTGGAGGGCTTTGATTAGTGCTGGGATATACACTGATTTAGGGTTTAACACAATCACTCAGGCTATTTTGTTGAAAATAGACTTTGGAAGGACAAAGGTAGAAACAGGGAGATGTGTTAGAGGCCACTGAAACTATGTGATAGACGGTGTTGACGTGGCCAAAAGATTGGGCAGGGGAGATGGTGAGAAACGTGGTTATGGTTTTCTGTATCTATTCTGAAGGTAGAGCTGATGGTATTTGCTAATGAAAGAGAGAGAGAAAGAAAGTTCAAGTCATCAAGGATTATGCCAAATTTTTTGACCCAAGAAACTAGGAAAACCTATATTGCTATTTGCAGAAATGGGAAATTCTGAGACTGGAGCAGGCTTTGGTGGAATGGTCGGGGTCTCTATATTGCATGTGATCAATTTGGCATGCCCAGAACACACCAAAAAGAACATGCCGGGTAGACCTGTAGACATTCAAGTCTGGAGTTCAGGGAAGAGATGCAAGCTGGAGATACGAACTGGGGTTCCAGTGGCATACATACGATATTTCAAGCCTCAAGGCTTGTTGAAATCATGGGAGGAGTGGGTGCAGACAGAGAATGAGTTCAGCATTACAGTAACAGATTACTTTGACTATGTAAGCCCCAGCTTCCTCTACTAAAACAGAAGCTGGTCAAGAGATTTCTGCAAACCCTAACAGGTTATAGTCTGATCTACTTCTTAAGCATTGATAATTTACTATCAAAGTAATTTATATATAAACTTATTTTGCTTTGATGGCATTTTCTCCATTTGGGGAGAATTATGCAATGATAAAAAAATTTAATGTAGTTGCAAAAATAAGGTTTAAGTCTAAAACAAGGAGAGATTATAATAAAATTTCAGACTGAACACCAAAATTATTAATACAAAAGGTTCTCATTGCATCTGGAAGGTTAGAAAAAATAGTTTCCTATAACTAGCGCCTACATATCACCCTGAATTGCTAAGATGTCTCTGTGGAATTTTGTCCTTATTTGAATCCCGCAGTCCCTCTGTAGAGAGTCCCTTTAATTAAAAACTATTTTATTTAAGTAACTGGAAAGAGATCCTGGGAATGAAAGCAATAAAATTAAAATTCTTCTTTTATTACTTGTGTGTTTCTGTGGGCAAATAATGCATGTACATTCTAGCGTTCTCTCGTTCACATATGCAGATTTTTTTCTGGCATGATAGCAACTCATCTGTGAGACATTCAAAGAAAATATTTGGCATCAACAACCTGCATTTTGGACATGACTTTTTTGAGTTATTATGGATAAAATTAATTATTTTCTAGAAAAATCTTAAATTTCCTTGCTGGTAATCACTTTGTCTTACTCCTTTTTGTTTTGTTTTCTGAAACCAAGGCTGAAATGGCTTCTAAATAAAAAGTTGTTTTGTCTTAAGAGGAAAGGCTTGCACATACAGTGTGAGCTCAGTAACAGAGTGACTGTCAAGCACAAATACTAGATTCTTTTCCATTTCCCAGGATAAATTCAAACAGAACTTTCTCCCAAACTGATACTGCTTTAGAAGGAACTGACTAAAGATTACGGTAAAATCAATAATATCATTTTAGAAGCAGTCGTATATGTTAGAATGGGCATAATATTTGGAGGTCAAAAATGGGAATTAAATTCTGACTTTGTCTCTTACATATTGTGTGCCTGAGCAAGTTAGTTAACCATTGTAAACACCAATACCCCCATCTGGAACCCCGTAGGGCTACCGGTAAGCTTAAATGAAGCAATTTATGAAAATGCTCCCTACAGAATAGGCAGTGAGTGTATTATTCCCTCAATTTATAACATGTATTATTCAAGTCTTGACATTGAGATCAGGGTATCTTAAAATTTATGTAAAAAAATTGATAAATCACTATTAAAAAATGTACATTTTGATAAAACTGTTGTTGTTTGTATCTGTAAACTTAGACAAGGGTGGAAAGTATTGTTATCAAAACTCCAAGGGGGGTTCAGCCTCAGTCTGGTTACTCACTGCACAGAGAGCCAATTATTGAGATGACAAGGATTGCCAAGGATGAAAGGAATTTTTAATATGAGAGACATCTGTTGGGAGAACAGGAGAAGTAGTCTCAAATCCATCTGCCCAACTAACAGAACATGGGCTGTTTAAAGAGGGGCTATGTGCGTTGGGGAAGATTTGTATTGAAATTGATAAAGGGCTGCATGTTTGGGGGCAGGTTAGTGAGGGGTGCAGAGTCTTGGCATCAGGACGTCTGCCCAGGGACCTGCAGAATCTCAACTCCTTTGTCTTGTAGAAATTCTGCCATTTCTGTGAAACAACTCAAAAAGGTCAAGTAGTTAGTTAAAAGTTATAGAGTTCTGGTCCTCAAGCCCTACTTGCCTGAGAATCTAAAACATGACAGAGAGAGGATTATAAAAAAAATATATAGGGCTCATTGAAATTTGTTCACAGAGCTGGTTACAGTATCTATTTACCTAATGATACCTTGTTGTGATATTTGCATTAATAGTACCAACAGTCATTGAGTTTTACATTTGCATTTCTGAATTTAGCTTAAATGAAAATCATTGCCTATGCAGAGGAGCAGAGAAAAA
>RJWJ010021615.1:0-27677 GCA_004363605.1 Indri indri | reverse complement strand
AATTCTTAATTTCGAAAATGAAATACAATTCCATATGTGTTCAGCTCATTGGAGTTTTAATTCCACAAAGGCAGAGATTTTTGTCTTTCTGGTTCGCTGCTCTATTTCCAGGCCTCCAGAGCAGTGCCTGGCCTACTGTAGGTGTTGAATGAATATTTGTTGAAGAAATAAATAAAAATAAAGCAAACACTTTGTGCTCACCACCCACTTAAAACATAAAATATTACCAATACCTATGAAGCTCTGTGTGCCACTCCCATCACATCCACTTTCACCTGGCTCACCGAGGCAAATCATTATCTTGAATTTTGTGTCTATCAACGATTTTCTTTGTGATTTTGCTCAACATGTATATTCCTAAAACATTGTTTGGTTTTGTACTTTATGTAAATGGAATTGTACTGCATGTATTCTTCTGAAAGTCGCTTTTTCAACCCAAGAGCAAATGTGTGGATCTCTTTTTCTTTTTTGTAGATTCCTTTCCACAAAGACTGTGGTGATGATGGACTTTGCATCTCTGATCTAGTCCTAAGTGTCCAACAGCTGCCAGCTGCTCAGTGAGTTTTACTTTAAAGCTCAGTGTAAAATACAGAAATAAAAGAAACACTAGATTATTTTATTCAAGTGAATGTTTATGGAGTTTTTTTTTATAAAAGAAACATTCATAAACAGTAAAGACCTTTAAAAACTAAATTTCAATTTCTATTAATACATCCACATAGGAGTAAAACAATAAGAAATATAAAATTATCTGCATTTGAACGGTTTCTTTCCCTCTAATGTAGTAGCAACAAAGAAGAAAATCCAATAGCATTTACTTATTTATTGTTAGTATCATTATAAAGATAGTTTATTATTGAGCAATTTTCTCAGTATTCTAAATAAATATAAAGAATATACTTTTTAAATGAGTGATGTTTTTGAACACTGACCTTTTTCTTAAAACCTTAATGGCTTTCTTCTTTCTTTTTACTTTTAACAGGGAACAACCGTTTATTGTCAGCAACCAAAACAAAAGGTTAACATTTTTAGTAACACTGAAAAACAAAAAGGAAAGTGCATACAACACTGCAATTGTTGTTGACTTTTCAGACAACTTGTTTTTTGCTTCATCTTCTATGCCGGTATGTTATGACACCCTGAACTTACCACCGTTGTGTTTCATACTTGTTATCAATCACTGTCTTCTCCACCTCCTCTAAGTTATTGAAGGAGCACCTTAACCCTCAGCATGATCCATCCTAACTCTGTGGCTTCGGACTAGTTAAACCACATGAGAACATAGTCTGGCTCTGTATCTAGACCAATGCTGCTTCAGAACTTGGGTCAGTTTTTCCTTTACCCTGAGACCTGGCAGCAGTAACTAGACACTCCCGTAGGCCTTCTCAAGCCATCAGTGTGATGAGGCTGCCGTGGTCCACGCTGATGCTGTGCACTTGCTCTGAGACATTTGAGTTCCAAAGCCTAGTCCTAGCTTTGCAACCACAGGTCTTGCTACTTCCAAGTTGATGCATTCCAGCAAAGCCATTAATCATGCTGACTTGATCACTATACCAGGAACACACTTGACCATGAGTGCCCCCTGGTCCTTTCTCTACTGCCAAGCAATGAAGACAAAAAAAGGAGAGAAGGAAAAGCTGAGATTTGCCAAATGAGTTACTTGATTAAACAATGGTTTCATTTACTTTAAAGTTAATATGTTAATAAGAACTTAAAAGATTCAGAGTTCTAAACTTATCCTGATTTTTGGTGTTTAAATGTCCTATACCAAATGGCAACTACTTAAAGTGGAAAAAAAAAAAAAAAGCACCTGAGGAAAACTCAAAAAGATCCTTTAAATTATTTAAAATATTAACACCAACATATGATTTTGTTTCCTTCTCTCAAAAATGCAAGTTTCAGATATATTGAGAGAAAGGTATTCCTAAATATAGCATTTCTGAATATGAGATTAAAGCTATTTGTGCTTCTGAAATATAAAAGCTATGATTTCCTTCTGGGAAAAAAATTCTAGTATTTAATCTTTTTTGGCTTATTGGGTGTCCTGGTTATCTTTACTGTTAGCAATAAAAAGAATATATTAGCCACCTGGACAGTAGAAGATTTCAAGACTTGAGGGCTATTAAACTATTCCAGTGTGAACCAACCTTCCTGCTGAAATGTCCCTGTACTTTTTTCACTGTGTGTGCATAAACACACACACACACACACACACACACACACACACACACACGTTGTATGCTAATTGATTTCTGTTGTTCCGTTGGTCTTGTTTAGGTTGATGGGACAGAAGTAACATGCCAAGTTGCTTCATCTCAGAAGTCTGTGACCTGTGATGTAGGCTACCCTGCTTTAAAGAGGCAACAGCAGGTATAACTTGCATTTATCCTCAAATCCATGCGAGCCCCTCCTCAGCACTTGTGTTAATTTACCCACATAATATATTCTCTTTATTAGATATCGTCATTTGATGGGCATCACAAAATAACTGGCTACATACTTAGAGGAACTTTTAATATCTGAATTTTTTTCTTTAAATTATTAATAAAAGTGGGATTTCCCATGCAATTCATTCCGAATAGCGCACATAATATGGAAAGTTCTTTTTGTCTGAATATATTGACCAAAATTGGTCAAAATGCTGTACACAGAGTCACAGAGATCATTTGTTAGCCCCTGGTAACAAGTTTCATATCAGCACAAAGCTTTCAAATTCAGACAAGTGTATATGCCCGAATAACTTATATGTGTCAGTTGAAAGTTAAGCTTTCCTAATTCTAAAGTGAGGTATGCTAGATCAAGGTAGACAAATAAATAATGATATTCTACAAATTTGAAAGCTTAGAGTATATAAAAATCAGAATCAAATTGGAGCTAGTTTACTTTTATGGGAAATGTGGGGTGTTTTTTCATGTTGGCCCCTGCATATGAAGCATCATAGATTGATAAATTTTAATTTTGTATATAGGTGACTTTTACTATTAACTTCGACTTCAATCTTCAAAACCTTCAAAATCAGGCATCTCTCAGTTTCCAAGCCTTAAGGTAAAACATAATGAAGTCATGAATTGATGATGGATGGTTTTTATAATATTTTTCTTTAAGTAATTTCCTAATGCTTGTGTCAATAGTGAAAGCCAAGAAGAAAACAAGGCAGATAATTTGGTCAAGCTCAATGTTCCTCTTCTGTATGATGCTGAAATCCACTTAACAAGGTAGGTGAAGCAATGGAGACCCTATTACCACTGACACCATTCCAGTTTAGAACACATTTTGCTAGTGACTAAAGAAGTTCTCTATATGCACGTTCTTAACTCAAGAATTTGAATTAAAATGTTTCCCCCTTGTCAACTAAAACAGGAGTCTGCAGACGGATTGGTCTCTAGGAAAACCTTGAGTGATTTTAGGTTTATTGACTGAGAGCAACACTGGAAACGCAGAGAAATAACCCTTTTGCCACACGTCACAGGGACACTCCTCTGCAAGCCCTCAGGGAGCTATTAATACAAACCTCCTCAAGATGTTGAAACAGGACTCTCAAGGGTCCTGAAAGTTGCTGGCACTTTTTTCTCATTGCCCAATTCCTACTATACATGAGATCTCAAGCAGTATCCCTGTTCCTGGAAATTGATGCCCCAAGCATAATCCTTTGCACATAGTAGGTCCACAGAAGAAATTGAATTTAGTCATGGATTGAATGTCTAGATCTAGTCTAGTTTCTGCATAAAGAATTTCCTAACAAAACAGATTGGGGTTTTCTTCCAATCAGGAGTAAATGAGAGGTTTTCCGAAGGAGGTCACCCATGAAGAAATGCTTTCTTCCCTTTCTTTGCCTGCCCAAAGCAAGTAAACTTGAGAGCAGTTGTCAAAATGGTATTGGTCGAGACCAGCTATCTTGAATTGTTCAGAGAAACAGGTGTCTTGGGAAGTGGGTAACATATAAGTACCACAGGTACTAAGGGTTGATATTGTCTTAATTCACACTTAGAAGTGAAGCAAGCTCATGACACAGACACCCTGGAGCACAGCTGTGCAGGTGCATGGGCCACCAGGGATGCCCACCTCCAAGGCTGGGAGCAGGGTTCTCTACCTGGTGAAGCACTGAGGCAGCTTCCCAGCACAGATTAATGACCCCTGAAAAACATGCTGCAGTGTTTTCCCATGAAGTCCTGTGACAGCAGGTTTTTCCAACTTCTACAACATCACCCTAGCCCCTAAAAGCATGGAATTTTTGGATCATCCAATATAGATCACTGAGCAAAAACAAAAAGGAAAATATGTCATCATGTCTAGAGCTTGAGACACATGAGCAGAGATGAAAAGAATGCTTCTGTATTAAGTGAGTTGCAAACAGCAAAGCAGAAGCAAAATAGAGTCCAAGTCATTCATCTCTGAAAAATTCATCAGTAACTGCAGACTTTAAAGGACCTCTGCTTGCTAAAATAAGTAACTGAAAACAAATAAACCAAAGAGATTAATACTGCCACGTTATCTGGATTTTTTTTCTTCTTAGTTACATCAATTCTTTCTTCTCCTCTAAACACTATTTGTTTATACAGCCTTTAAATCATTCCACTTTCCCACCGTGGCCAATTTTTTTAGGGGTGTGTGTGTGTGTGTGTGTGTTTAGAGATTAGGGTATTGTTGCATCACCCAGGTTGAAGTGGAGTGATGTCATCATAGCTCACTGCAGCCTCCAACTCCTGGGTTCAAACAATCCTCTTGCCTCAGTCTCCCAAGTAGCTGGGACTACAGGTGCGTGCCACTACACCTGGCTAAATATTTTTAATTTTTTGTAGAGATGAGGTCTCCCTATGTTGCCCAGGCTGCTCTCAAACTCCTGGCCTCAAACGATCCTCCCGCCTCAACCTCCCAAAGGGCTGGGAGTACAGGCATGAGCTACCGCACCCGGCATTTTTCAGATATTTTAACATGAAATAAAATTGAAATGAGACTTCACTTTTACTAATTAACATCTTAGCTGTGTATTTTTGTGATGGTAACTTGGATTCTAATGTATGCTAATATTCTTTAAAATATATCATATAGTCAAAAAAATTAACATGGAGAAGTATAAAGAACAAAAGCTAAAATGGCTCTTAATCCTACCATCTAGAAAACCCAAACATTGCAGAAAGATACACAATGAGAGGTGAGGTCATCCCTCCCTTTCTTCCCTTGTTCCACTCCCTATAGAAGACGAATAAGACTGTTTTCAGAATACCTTCCAGAGACAGGGTTTGCTTTTCTACCAGGATGTATGCATGTAAGACACACACACACACACACACACACACACACACACACACACACATACACATTTTATTTGCCCAAAAGGAATGATAAAACACTCTTCTGTACCTCGCTTTTTACATAATCTTAAAGAAGTTGTCGTATCAGGATGCACAGATCTAACTTATATTATGCTAGTCCTGGTTGGATCATAATTTATGTAGCCAGTTCAATACGAATGAGATATTTGGTTGTTTTGCATTTTTATTTTGTGTTTAGTCATATAAGCAGTGCTGAAAAAAAAAAAAAACGTTTTAGCAGACATCTTTGCAAACTTTTGAAAAAACTTCCTACCCATTTATTGAGTGTAACCCTTAGCAACAACTTTGATACTATATAACCGTGAAGTTACATTGTATAAATATGATGGGCGAGAAATAGTTAAATAATATTATTTCTTTAACTTCCCCACCCCCCAGCATAGCTAACTGCTATCACAAATATATTGTGATATATTGAAGACCACTTAAGTAACTTAAAGAACACTTAAGTAACAAATGGCAAAATATCAGATCTCCTTAAAGTGCAAGAGCAGAACATACTCATTTAGAAACTGGTCCTATTTAGGAGCTTACATAAAGATCATCTGGAAAGCAAAGGAAATAATTCATGCACATATAGCCAAGAATTCTGTTTCAAGACTAGTCAGTATTCCCATTTTCCACATAAGGCTGACAAATCATTGTTTCCTCTCATATATAACCTTGACAAATACCACGTCAATTCAAATCTCCCTGTGACATAGTTTCCTTTTGAGAATTTGGAAAAAAATGTTAAGACGTAAAAGAGAAAGACAAGCTTTTAGTAAAGAAAACAACAAATTCTCTCTCAGAAAATGTGTAGCCCAGTTTTTTAAAGAAATAAAATCAACATCCTATAATTAAGATAAATTGTTCGCTGGGAATAAATGAAGAAAATGTACATAGAGCTTCTCAGACACTATTCTCACCACTTGCCCCATAATCCCCACCCAAAGAAGCTTCCCTAGTTGGAATCCCACCTCAGAGCCCCAGAAATGAGTTAGCAGAAGGGAGGTCTCCAGTTTCATTCTAGTCTGAGTGGTCCTGTGGGGGTTCTTTCGACCTAGTCATCACTTCTCTTGCAGACCTTAGTTGGCAATCCCAAGCAAAAGAGTCAAGGTCAGTCCAAAGCCTTTAGGTCTAGTCTAATAAACTTCTGGGTCAGCCACCTTCCAGGTGGTCTCTAGTGGTGGAAACAGATTTGACCAACCCCAATTCAGACCTAAACCATTTGAGTTGGTTTGGACCTAGAGAAGGACAAGAAGAAGGAATTTAAAAAATAATGTACACCATGTTTCACAGACATCCAGTAATGAATACTGCAGGAGCTAATACCCAGTACTCTAATCATTGTATTTCTGCCAGACAAAGTGGAAAACCCCTGGCTTATAAATCCATTCATCCAATGAACACAGGCTAAGTGTCCACTATACTGATATACCAGTCAATATAACAGCAATCTTGAGAAGAGTTCTACTATCAGTTCTAAAGTAATAGTTTTGTACTTATTTTAGAAATTTAACAACTGATAAACCTATAATGTACAGACTCACAGCAGAAAGACCATGAAGGGATTGTTTTAGAAGGAATTTATGTTAGTCTTCGAAACTTACATTGGACCATAAGCCATTAACAAACATTTGTTTTTATTTAGTGCTTTTGCAATTAAAATTAAACTTTTACTTGTAATGTAAGCTATAAGATACTTAACTAAAATAAATACTAAGCTTTGAGAACAACAGCAAAACTAAAATATCTGGCTTTATGAACATCATTCAACAGATCCACCAACATAAATTTTTATGAAGTCTCCTCGGATGGGAAGGTTCCTTCTATTGTGCACAATTTTGAAGATATTGGTCCAAAATTCACCTTCTCCCTTAAGGTTGGTAAGACTGTCATAAGAATGACAAATCTCGGAGAAAGGGGAAGAAAAAAAATGAGTTTGGGAAGATAATAATAAACTAAAAGGAAATTGGAATACACCAGTGATTCTCAAAGTTTCACCACCTGGAGGAATTATTAAAACACAGATTGCTGGGCTTCATTTCCCAGAGTCTCTGATTCAGTAGGTCTGGGGTGAGTCTAAAAATTTGCATTTCTAACAAGTTTCCTGGTGATGCTTCTGCTGTTGGTTCAGGTGCCACACTTTGAGAATCACTAGGATAGATCATAAATTTGTAAATAACTGGATTTGTGCATAGTTATGTGTCCTGGGTAAGGGATAATTGATATATTTTAAAGGCAAATGTTCAACATCAATCAACAGAGCTTTACTATAATGGTATGTCTGTGGGTAAAATTGTTTGGAATATAATTATTATGCCAATTTATCCTTGGATGCCACTTCTGTTTGTGAAATTTACTATTCATATACAAATATTGGTTTTGTACAGTCATACGAGGCAGTATCTAAAAATATTTTTGAATCAAATTCTACTGGGTATTAGTAAACAATTATTAATCTAAAGATTATAGGTTATATAAAGAGAAATTAATTTGTGAAAGAATGAATATTTTATAATATAATAAAGTTACAGAACTTTGGAAAGTAAAGAATTCATCCACCACCTTAAGCCAATACCATTTTATTTTTGTACATTTCTTACTAGTTCATTACAAGGTTGCAACCCTGCAATTTTGTGATTAAAAAAATCTTTAAAAGTATCTTGATTTGTGATCCAGATACTGGAATTTATAAAATGTGAATGGTATTTGACAACTATGTTCTTTCAATCAATTTGTGGTAATAATAAAATAGCATTCATAGACAGTGTATTCAGTATCAGCCATTGTATCAAACACTTTATGTATGTTGCCCCCATTTAATTCCCAAATCAGTTATGAGGTTGGTTCTGTTATTATTCCTAGGAATGTTATTTAAAATGTTTAACAACCAATAGGGCATGAGCCCTGCCAATTAGAACAGAAACCCCGCCACTGAGAACAGATGCTGTACCAGTGCCCTGTATCAGCACATATCTGCTGAATTTCTCATTATCTTTATTTTACAAATGAAAACAAAGAAGCACAGAGAGGTCAAGTTCCTCACCCAAGCCACAGTGCTAGTCAGTGGCAGAGTGGGACCCCACTCCCTGGCAGCCCAACTCCGCAGATGGTGTTTTTAACCATTTATGCCACATCTCTCAAATCACAAATTATTTACCCATTAAAGTTGTAAATGTTAAGTTTTTTCCATTAAGAGGCGAGACAGAAAGACCCAAATATGCCTATAAAGTGATCAGTCACCTTCGTATAGACTCAATCTTACCACTTTATAGTTGCCCTTCCTCAACAGAGGGTTATTGATCACTTTCCTTGCATCTTATACATCCTGTAGCAATACCAGCATGTTTTATTCCCTGTGTAGGTAACAACAGGAAGTGTTCCAGTAAGCATGGCGTCTGTAATCATCCACATCCCTCAATACACCAAAGAAAAGAATCCACTGATGTACCTGACTGGGGTGCACACAGACCAGGTAAGGACGGCAAAATTGCCTACAAACGTGCACTTTCAAGATGGAAATAACCCATGAGGTTGGGGTGATTGTGCCTGACGTCTTATACATAGAAACAGAAGATAATCCCTATGTATCCTGCATGCCAGTTAACTAGCAGTTAATGTCATATTAGAAGGAGAATATTGTTACAGGAAAACAAGTATCTGAGTCTAGGGATTTACAGGCAGCAGAAATTATTCCAAAAGCCCTATTTTGGCCAGTTGAAGATCTGACTTTGATGGACCCTGTTAAGAAAAGACTGGGAAGTGAGAGGTTGAACCTATGGTGGGAGCACAGGAGGTCTATGGCGTGATTAGTAGCTGGTCTTCAAGCGGCCAGCCTGGACTTTCTCCTGGTAATACTCAACCCTGGCTGTTCCTTTTAATCACGCAGGTTGCTTTTTAAATAAGAGTGATGCCCAGATCCACCCTAGGCAATTAACTTGGAATCTCTAGAGATAAGACTCTAACACTGGTGCTTTTATTTAAAAGCTCCCCAAGGTGGTTATACCATGCAGCCTGAGCTGAGAAGCACTGCTGTAGCCAAGCCCCATGACATTGGCTCACCCTTAGTCCAGCACTTAGCTAGCTGTACAGTCATGTTATTCCTGTAGTGTGCATAAGGGACTATAGGAAATCAGAATCCTAAAATGTTCCACAGAAAAGAAACCCAAATTAAATCAGTCTATTGCTATTTTGCAAATTTGCCTTAGCTCATATGGGCTACTTTCTTTTTTTCTTTCTTTTTTTTCTTTTTTTTTTTTTTGAGACAGAGTCTCATTCTGTCACCCCAGGTAGAGTGCAGTGGCGTCATCATAGCTCACTGTAACCTCCTGTCTCAGCCTCCCAAGTAGCTGGGACTACAGGCACACACCAACACACCCAGCTAATTTCTTCTATTTTTAGAAGACACAGGTCTCACTCTTGTCCAGGCTAGTCTCGAACTCATGCCCTCAAGCAATCCTCTTGCTTTGGCTTCCCAGAGTTCTAGGATTACAGGCATGAGTCACTGAGCCTGGCCACATATGGGCTATTCTTACAGCCCACCTCATCAAATCACATCAGGAGGATTTGAATACTTCACAGTTTACCTTAGTGATTACAAGGAGTGTGGCCATGTCAGTGCAGTTGAAAGAAGCCTAACAGCCCCTCCCTTGCTCCGACACCTGACAGTAGGATTTCCTAACATGTTAAAAGGAACATCGTAAACTTTTTTGCTTCTTAAATCTGATTGGGTGTTCTTCTTTGTAGGCTGGTGACATCAGTTGTAACGCAGATATCAATCCACTGAAAATAGGACAAACTTCTTCTTCTGTATCCTTCAAGAGTGAAAATTTCTGGCACACAAAAGAATTGGTAAGGACAGGTTAAGGTGTGAAAGTTCCCTTCAGCGAGTCACTGTTTCACCTGGAATCCAGGCACTTCTCTTCTCCAACCAGCTGGTAGCATAGAGCTTTCTTATTTTGCCTTTGATGGCTTACATGAATCAAGAGTTAGAAAACACACACTCGAATATAGGTTATTAGAATGATTAGTTATGCCATTACTTATAAAATTCAAGTTCCAGACTTCATGGCATCAAAAGGACTCCTGTGAAACTGTGTTTGTGCACTGTGCACTTTGGAAATATTACAAAGAGCTATGAAGGAACTGGGTAAGCGCTTCAGAATTGAAGCCCCTTAAAGCCCTTTTCCACATAATCACTGATGTCTTTTATTTAGCTGCTAAATTTGCTACCTTTCTCTGTTTTAAAATATTTTATTATCTCTTGCTCCTGAGCTATACCTTCTTCTTTGGGAAAGAGACTAGTCTAGCATCTAGCATGGTGCTTGGCACATATTAAGTACTCACATAAGTAAGCATTTAGTAAGCAATAAACCCTAAATGAACCACAGCTCTCTTGGTTTCCTTTGATTGCAATTGTGTTAGCTTGTGAAGGATAGGGAAGACTGGAAAATAGGAAAATAAAATCATGTTTCTTTTAATGTGCATTAATTCACAAAGAGATATATGTATGCTCTAACATAAATGGACCATGCTACCTTTTGGCCTTTGACATAGGCCATTATGTCATAGGCTTTTAAAAATAGACTTTATTTTTTAGAGCAGTTTTGGATTCACAGGATTGAGTGGAAGGTACAGAAGTTTCCCAAACACACCCCGTCCCCACATACACACGACCTTCCTTGCTGTCAGAATCCTGCACCAGAGTGGTACATTTATCACAATTGATGAAACCACATTGACACATCATTATCACCCAAAGTCCATAGTTTACATTAGGGTTCACTCTTGTTGTTTTTTAAATCCACTGTTATTGTACCATACAGAGTATTCTCACTGCCCTAAAAATCCTCTGTTCTGTACTCTGCCTATGCATCCCTCCCTGCCTCCAAACCCTGAAACCACTGATCCTTTTACTGTCAACTTTTTATAAATCTAAAGAATCTATTTTTATCATTAGGTTTAATAACTAAATTGTAGTACATTTTGTGTATGTGCAATAATTTATGTAACTAGTGCACTGTTGATAAACACGAGTTATTTACAGTTTTGGAGTTTTTTTAGGTTTTTCTGCTCCTAGAAATAGTAGTGCAACAAACACGCTGGTGTGTTTTGTTCCACACATTCCTGATTATCTCCTGAGACTATCTGCACAGGCAGGAAATGGCTGGGGCAAGGGTGTGCCCCTTTTACATTTTGAGACATAGTCCCAAAATTCGTTGAAGAAGGGTTATAATTACTAATAGCGCATGAGATTGCCTGTTTCCCTAGATCCTTCCCAGCACTGGGTTTTATGTATCTTTGTAAAATGTTGGCATTTATTTTTAATGCCCACACTGATCCTCTCTCTCTTTTATTATTGATGTCCCCCATAAGAACTGTAGAACTGCTTCCTGTAGTAATGTTACCTGCTGGCTGAAAGACCTTCACATGAAAGGAGAATACTTTGTTAATGTGTCTACCAGAATTTGGAATGGGACTTTTGCATCAGTAAGTTTCATTTATTGGATTTATCAATAGCTGGGAAACGTAAGACTTCACTGTCAAGAAGTTCTTCCCCTTTGACAAAATTAGTATTCTGGCTAATGTCAGCAGTGCCTGAATAACCTAAAGCAATTTTACCCCGGAAGGCAGTATGTTTCCATCCCTCTCCAATGCTCACCCAACCTGGCTGTGCCTTTCACCCAGGGCACTCGTGAAAGAGTCTGCTTCTGAGACTCCATTCCAACCTGCTCCATCTGTGGGAATGCTGTCCTTGCCACCTCTGCTGTCCTGGGCTGCAGTGGGCGGCCTGTTTTTTCTCTCTCCCCGTCTTCCTATATCCTCCACACACCCAAATCAAAATATCTGCCTCTGTCTCACTGCTTGAGCTCTCAGCTAATCGACTGATCTCACACCACCCAGTAGATGAATCTAGCATAAAGATTCATCTCCCTATATCGGAGCCAGGGAACCACTCTGCTCTACTGTTTTACACTTTCTCTAATGGAAAGAGCCCAGTGAGCACACTACTTTGTAAATCATTTCAATCCCCATGAAAAGTTTGAAGTGTCAAAACAATGTCAGTGTTGTTTTTCCATATGGCAAGTGTGAGTCTGCCATAGTGCTATTGGCTTTCAGAGGGAATTTTGGTAGCCAGAATTTCAGTCTGGCATGAAAAACTGTAAGGGTAGACGGGCCTCTTTAAATCGGACTGCTTTAGTAGCTAGCCATTCTTTTTACCAACACTGGCTCCAACTGAGGTGGCAAAATAGAAATTAGTCTGAAACCTCCTGGGGGGACTTTGTAGCTCTCACTGTATTTTTTTTTTTTAATAATAAATCAGTTCCCAAGGTGCTGACAACTAGACTCTACTCCCTATTTTTATTTTACAATTTTATGATCCTTCCAATAAACTCCACTCCTTGCTACAGAGTTTTGTGTGAGATTAGAGCTTCCTCCAAACTTGTTTTTGGAGTCAAAATATAAGCAATATTCTTGGATAGAGACACAGTAAAAAAAAAAAAAGTAATAGTGAAAGGTTAGAAAAAAATGCAGAATTGGAAAAGTGGGGAAGTGAGAAGTTGGGTTTTCTTTTTGTTTGTTTGCTTTCATTTTGTTTTCTCATAGTTGTGTTTGCTCCCCAGCCTTCAGGACAATTCTAAATCCTATGCTATGTGAAGCATGCTCATGGTTGTGCCCCCTTCCCACCTGCTGCAGCGTGGGGCTCAGTTTTGCTGATTGGTTCTTGGCTCGTTGGATTTGAGGAACAAATGTTTTCATAGCAAACTTTGCCAACTGGGAAGGAATGAACACTGACTGTTGCACATCAAAATGCAATCAACCCCAGCTCTGTAAAATACATTTGGATTTTCTCGAGTTCGTTTAAAGCTACATCATTTCAACTGGGAGATTTGCTTTAAAGTACCTTCCCAGTGGTCTTCAGAAGCAGCAGTTTCATTTCTGGGAGCAAATTTGTTAAGAAGTGTATTATTTGTGCAGTTCCACATGGTTATAATGGTCACACTGAGAAAACACCCTTGAGAGTTGTTGTACATCAAGTCCTACACATCTTCCTCCTTCATGAAAGGCCAAATGTTTATCCCTATCTTGTTTTCAGCTACTTCAACAGCAAAGTGGATATTTCTCAGACCACCTAGGAGATCCGGTCTGAAATATGGCTCTCATTTCCTGTATTAAAACTCATTAATGTACTGCCTTTTGGGGCCACCCTTTTTCTGATGTAGTGCAAGTCAATCTAACATTTCAAGTAATTTCATCACCAAGTGATTGCTCAGGCCTCCAAATTGAAGTCAGTGTTGGCTGCCATTTGTAAGGAAAAGCCTGGATGAGTGCTAGCAGGTGTGTTTCTTCACGCTCCCCGTGTGCGGTATACCTTCCTCTACCTGTTAACCCTGCAGGATATTGTGTACCTGTGAGAAGGGTCTAAACTGGGAGTGTTGTAAGAAAAAATCCTTCATCTTTGATCTCCAGGGACTATGAAGCCAGCATTCACTTAATTGCTACTTGTTTTTTAAACCTGAACCATTATTAATACTCTTAATGTTCCCCCGATAACATATGTTTAAAAGACCGGTGATCAGAGTTAACCTCTGATGCAATCTTCTGTCTTGAGAAAATTAAGAGTAACCAAACACTGAGCCCCAGTGGAAAAGAAATAAATTTCTCACTTTTTGGAAATACATTCTCTCTTTCTGGCACCTAGATATAGTTTAGCAAATTACCTCATGGAGTATGCTGAATTGTGTGCCCTAGTAACCAGAGAAACTGAGCCCTAGTAGTCAGAGCATGTAAAAGTAGCTCTAAAATCTGAGCATTGTATTCTATTCCACAGTATGCATCAGGCTCAATATTTGCATTACAGATAATACAAAAACAATGAAATATACACATCAATAATATTTCCATTGAAAAAGGTTTTTTTTCTATAACTAGATCAAATAGATGGAAGAATGGATATAAAATCATTTCATATTAGGATAGTGATAACATCAGCATAAAATATGTGTCCTTCCTATATGCTTGCCCCAATCCAGTGTTATTTGACAGAAACACTTAAAATTAGGAAATCTGAAATTATTACTGCTGTGATACAGCATGCCAAAAAGCTCAGGGTGTCTGCTGCTGACATGCATGGTCAAGTTCAAGAACATTTTTAAACAGTATTATTTTACACACATGTACCCAGAAGGAAAATTCTCTTCCCTTTTAAATGTCAGGCAAGTATATAAAAATACCCAGTTTGCAATGTTCTTTCATGTCACAGATTTCATTATGAAGTTTTAAAAAATCTGAACTGTGATCTTTCCCAATTAAAAACATTCACTTTTAAGCCCTTGTTTTTCAACCCTATTTTCAATTTCAAGTCCCACCGGGGAGATATTTTAACCTGCTGATGTCTGGATCCCATCCCAGAGATTTGGTTTGATTTGGGGTGGCAGGGCCTGGTCATCTGCATGTTTCGAAAGTTCCCCAGGTCCTTCTGATGAGCAGTCACATTACGCAGCACTGGTTTAAGCACACAAAAATTCTTGACGCTTCAGAGTTGGCATTTGCTCTTGTCACTTTCCACCAGGAAAGAAATAAATCATAAACATGCCAGGTTTTCTGCATTTACTGCTGCTAGACTAACATATGTTCTTTATTCTTATGTTCTAGTCAACCTTCCAGACACTACAGCTGATGGCAGCTGCAGAAATCAACACCTATAACCCTCAGATCTATGTAATTGAAGATAACACTGTCACGGTGAGTGCATCACACCCCTCCCGGCGAGCGTTAGTTAGAGTCTACGGTAGACATTCCACTGCTGAAAACTTGGAATAGTCATTCTTCTCATCTACATGTATCTAGAAGTATCTTACTGAAACTTTAAAAATCTGATGGTTATTTTGTTAAACTTTTGGCAAGGGTGCTTGCTACTCAAAAAGTTCACTGATGTATGTGCTCCATGCTGCACTCCCCTCCACCCCCCGACCCCCGTTGGCAAGGCTGGCTGTCCTAGAAGTGGTGACCCAATGAAGGGCACAACAAAAGGGTACCTCTCCTGTTTGGGACTCCGTAGTGTCTCTTCTCCATGCCTAAACTGGCACCACCAGTTCTTCCTTTCTCCTCATGCTTACACAAAACTATCTAGATCTTAGGCTGCAAAGTCTACATCATGCTGATTTAAATCATAAATTATATTTTAGAGTATTTTTTAAAGAGAAGTGCTGCAGCATGCTTAATAAATAAGGTTTGTTTTTTTTTTAAAATAGTACTTGTTACAATTAGACCCTGACACTGTATGACATGCCCATTCACTAGGTCTTACATTCTAGAAAACTATAAATGCTCCCCTTCATGAAAAAGCTTTTGCAAAGAAATGTACTTTTACAGAAAACAAAGGCTCTCTGTTCTAAGAGCTGGCACAAGACAATTTTCCTTTGCACTGAAACTCTGGTTGGAATATGCCATATTTAGATACAGTGGGATTTCCATGCCCAGCTAATCTGCTGGCAGAGCCTTGAGCATTTTCCTCCCAATTCTTGTATTAGGAGTTGGAAGCCAGTTCAAGACTCTGCCCCCAGGGCCAGCTTGACAGTTGGCCTCAGTCCACTGCTGCAGCCTACAGACTTAGTTAAAGAGGCAATGGCCCTGTGAACTCTGGACCTCGCTCAGTGCCTGAGAGTAGAGCTCACAGCACCGCTGCCCCACTCTTGTCCCAGGGAAAATGATTCTACACAATAGAGGTCACTTTTCTGCTTCTGGTTTAGAAGCCTCAGTGAAAGCCCACACCCTCTCTTCACAGGCTGGGGCCTGGAAAATCAGAAATGGAGCCAAAGGAAATGTGGACTTCAATTCAAAGTGCTATGAATTTAGCCTAGGGGAAAGTAGTATAGTTTTTTTTTTAAAGCTCACTTTAGAAAAGTTTAGCATTCAGACAATATGTGAAACTGATGAAGTCTTTGTTTTTTTAGAAAGCAGTATTAAATATATTAATTGGAAATTCAAATGACCAACTTTAACGAACCCATTAGATTTTTGTTTTTTTGGTTTTCTCTGAGCAATGCTAATAAATAACAGAAGCCAACTACTACTTGTGTCTATGGAAATATTTTTTTAATCCAAAAAATTTGGATAATTTTTTGAATAACGTTTTGAATAGAAATAATATAGACATTTTTATAGGTAGATAAGTGATTGCTACATTTATTTAAATCCCTGGACCACTTAAAAATCTGATCCACAAAATGTTATACTTGTGGGTTCATGGACCCCAGATCAGGAAGCTGTGGAACAGAGAGAAGTAGTGTATGACTTTATTGCTTATTTATTTATTTGAGACAGAATCTCCCTCTGTCCCCCTAGGTAGAATACAGTGGCACGATCATAGCTCACTGTAACCTCAAACACCTGGGCTCAAGCAACCCTCCTACCTCAGCCTCCTCCGTAGCTGGGACTACAGGCCCGGCTAATTTTTTCTATTTTTAGTAGAGATAGGGTCTTGCTCCTATTCAGGCTGGTCTTGAACTCCTGAGCTCAAGTGATTCTCCCAGAGTGCTAGGATTACAGGTGTGAGCCAAGAGCCTGGCCCAAGAAAAGTAGGCATATCACTTAATAGTCACTTTATTCAGTAATTTATAAAGCCTTATTTTAGCTCTTAAAGATACAAATTAGAAGAAATACGGTCACCAAGGCCAGCTCCAAGTTTAGCCCAGCCTATAAATTATGTGACAGAAAGCAGCTCATCTGCCACTGCAATTTAATGTTAAACCAAGTCAGAAATTGGAGACTGTTCCCTTCTTTTGCTTCAAAATATAGCTCTTTAAGAATATTTTGTGACGAAAATGGTTGACACTCTTTCCCCAGTTAAAGAAAAGATCATGCATTTTTACTGTTAAGACTCAGGACAGCCATTCCCTTACGGCCCTTACAGTCGCTGACAGAGATTGCCAGGGAGCAGGCGAAAAGAACCCTAAATAGCCTCAGGGACAACGTTATCACTGAAAGGTCAAGTTGAGCCCTAAGATACTATCTCTACATTTTGAAATCCACCTTGAATGACATTTAAGTGAAATCTGTATTTTAGAAACACAATACAAAGTTGTTGTTGTTTAATCACAATGCAGTTGAGGTAATTAGTTTGTTCTCTGACTCCCTTCCCCAAGGCTGTTTGCTTTCTCTCCATGGTGCTTTCCCTGGATGTGAATGTATGGCAGAAAATGAAGTCCCTATCATATAAATAATTATCTGAGATGCAGCCGTGAAATACTGATGTAGTTAAAAGGAGAAAACAGAAAATTTGTTTTCCTTACCTGGACTTTGCAGGAGCATTTTCTCTAAAAATTGTTCAGTGTTTGAAGAATGTACAATGTTTGAGGAATGCCATCAAAAAAAAGTCGTGTCACCTTTCTAGAACCATGGGCCTTCATTCATAAAATTAGAGAATTGTACTAGACCATCTCCCTTTTTTTTTTGGTGCTAAAATTAGTCACTCAACTGTGAACATATATTTACAGATTCCTCTTACGATAATGAAACCTCATGAGAAAGCTGAAGTACCAACGGGAGTTATCATAGGAAGTATAATTGCAGGGATCCTTCTGCTGTTAGCCTTGGTTGCAGTTTTATGGAAGGTAAGAAAAGTTTCGTATTTTAAAATACAGGCTCCTGAAGGCCTCTGTCTTGAATTTGCTTGCAAAACAGCAGCCTTAGGTTTTATATGGAACCTCCTGTATTATGAGAAAAAATGAATGCAAATTTGTTTAGTTTCTCACTCACGTCTTTGAAAACAACCAGTAAGGATTTTATATCCTTTTTTAACCTTGTTTTCATCCAGATCCCTGAACTTTTTGTTCAGCTTCAGATAAGTAGACTCAGAGAAATTTAGCTTTCTGCAATTCAGCAGAACTCTCTGGATATACATTTCGTCACTAAAGGGGTGAGAGATACCAGGTCAGCAGTCCGCACACCACACTCTCCAGAGCCTTAGGGATTCCCAGAGGGGCCTCAGAGGAAGTGGGCAGCAAGCGGGTCAAAGGCAGCACACAAAATAAGCCGTGGGTGGTAACAGTCTTACATCATCACCTTTACAGCTCGGTTTCTTCAAAAGAAAATATGAAAAAATGACCAAAAATCCGGATGAGATTGACGAGACCACAGAGCTCAACAGCTGAACCACCCAGCACACGGGAATTGGCAGCATCCCAGCCAGGGTTTGCTGTTTGTGTGAATGGATTTCTTTTTTAAATCCCAGTTTTTTTATAATATAAAAGGTAAACTAGCCTGGCATTTTAAGAGAAACTGCAGGTCAGTTTGGAATGAATAAATTGTGGGTAGGGGGTAGGGATGTAAAGGGTAAAAGACTTTACTTTGTATGAGGGGGGGAAAAAAGTCATGTTTATACTGGCTGGTCCAGAGTTTACATTCTAATGTGCGTTGTGTCAGAATCGTAAAATGCTTCCAAGCATGACAAGTTTTAAAGAAAATATAACTTTCTCAACTTCTTTTGGGGAAAAAATGCTGTCTTTAAAATGCTTGCCTATAAACAGCAACAACGAACAAAAGTGGAAGTATCTGGTAGGATAAATAAATATATATATAAAATTTATATTATATATATAAGTACTTCCACTTACATATATAATTATCATGAATATTGATGTTAACAAGGGGGGGGGGGACACAGGTTGTTTTTCAATTTATGCTGCTCATCCAAAGTTGCCATAGAGGATACTTTTAAGTGATAATTTTATTTATAAACTAGGTAAAATTTGCTTGGTTCCTTTCAGCGCACAGCTGCCTCTTCAGAGTCCCATCCTGCTTTAATTGCCAAAACGTGCTTGAATAACTGACCGGAGCTTAGAGTATAGCTCCTACTGAGGAAATGTCCATTTCAGTTGGGGTAGGGGCAGTTTAGAGGCCAAGGCACAAAACTTTGCTTAAAACACATAATAGAACAACATGTATGGCCGATTCCTGCCTGCTGGAGGCCTAGACTGTGAACAGAGGAAAGAGAAGGAGGAAATTTCCTCTCCGTTTTAGGATACACAACAGCTCCCTTTTAGGACTTGATTAGGTAGCTGGCAGGGACCTAGCGAATTTTTGAAAGATGAGTAATTTCTTTGGCAATGTTCCTTTCCCCTCACTGAACCACTCTCCCTCCTCCTGGAGCCCCCATATTATAGAAGCCCTCTGAAGCCTGCCTTCCTCTCCAGTGGTCCAGAGTTGTCCGCCTTCCTTTACCCTTCATCCAAAGTTGCCACTCCCTCGGGACAGCTGCTGTACACCAGATATTAGGGGGGAAAAGTCATTAACTGCTATGTGAGTTGTATTTAACTCACACTCGTTCTGAGCCCGGGGCCTCGTGAAGCATATGTAATTCACACGTCTCTTCACCTTGGGAGCTCCAAGAACTATTTTTCAAATTGCAGATAACTCACACACAGAAAACAATAAAAAACAAATTTTTTGTTACATTAAAAAGGATCATTTTGTTTTTTAAGTTTTTATTCTATTTTTATAATAAAACACCGTGGCCTCACGGAAAAAAAATTTTTTTTCTAGTGTGGCAGTCAGTACGTTAATTCACAAACTTGTGTGAATTACTGTATAAACTCCTTAACTTCAGGGAGCTATTTTCATTTATTGCTAAACAAGTAAGAAAAATAAGCCTGAGTGAATTTCTAAATTTTGGAATTTCAGGCAGTGTAAACAAGGTAAAGTAAAATATCTCAGGATTTGCAAGAAGTTACATACAAGGCATTGGAAACCATCCAATTAGCAGGTGCACTCTCTGTGCTTGTCTTGTTTCCAGAGAACTTCAACTTCCATAAGAGGGAGTGTTCACTTGGGCAAGCTGGTGCAAAATGTAGATCCTATAATTCTTATTTGGTCAGAGTGGGATAAAGCCCCGTAATCTTCATTTTAACAAGCGCCCCAGTCATTATGACGTAAATGGACCACCACCCATTTCTACTTTTTCCATCTTCTTTTCTCTACTCTTGAGCACACACATTCTCTAGGAAAAACCTGGAGGAAAAGGGTACAAGAAAGGGCAATGGGAACTATTTTGTCAGACACTACATACCTAAAGCTTTGAGGACAAGTCCTCAAGCTGTATAAACTTCAGCATCCTCATTATAAAATGCGACGACTGGGCTGGAGCTCAGCAGTGATGCTTTCAGTTTGAAAAGTCTATCATCTGGATCTCCTACAATACAAATAGAAAATCCTCCAAGAGTTTGACTTGGGAAAGAAGTCAGAGGAAAACAGATATCTGCCATGTGCATATGAATGGCTGTGACTGCCCTCCTGGCCTGGCCCCTGTCGGCAGTCCAGAGCTATAGGTACTGTTTAATGATTTACCTTGTGTTTGACAAAGTAAAACAAACAAGAAAAAAAAAAACAATTAGCCATAAAACATAAAACCTTTATAGCAAAAACAGCATGGTACTCTCTAGTCAGGTGTGCCAAAGCCCAAACCTTTTAACAGCTGTGTGAATTCACTGTTTCATTCCAACCAAAATTTTATTTAAAAAGAGCAGAGAAACTAGTCATTAGGTTGATAAAGAATATCTAACAAACCATGTAATTACTGTATATATATATATATATATATATATATATATACTAGTTTTCCAATGTGCTACACAAAGAAATATAGCACATTGGTCCTTTTATTTTATTCTGCCTCACCTTGCTTAGATAAGTTCTAAACTAAGGTCACATACACACATTGAGCTTGGGAACTCTGGCTAAGACTTGCCTTAAGTAGTCAGCCTGGATTACACTATTTCCAGGAAGTACTTGAATTACTATAAAGCAAAATATTAGCCACTTCTCTCCCTCCACACCACTTTTTACCACACCAGGGAAGGGTTTCTCTATCTGGGCACTATTGTCATTTTGGACCAGGTGACTCTTCCTCATCGAGGGCTGCCCTGTGCCTTCTAGGATGTTTAGCAGCATTCCTGGCCTCTATTAGAAGCCAGGTAGCATCCTCCTCCTGCAGTTGTGACTATCAAAAGTTGTCTCCAGACATTGTCAAGTGCCTCCTGGGAGGAGTACTTCTCAAGCACTTTTAAGCAAACGCCACTATTTATTCAAGAAATTAAGGGGAACAAAACATTGTTTTAAAGGAAAGTTATGTCTTTCTATTCATATTATACTTTTGCTTTAAAAGTAAGTAGAGTAGAGGTTGTAAAAGATGTCATGTTAAAATTTCCATTTCATAAATGGTGTATAGACAAGGCCTATAGAGTGAGATAAAAATTCTGAGTTGCTTCATGCATGGCTGCCACACAAGCATTATAGAATAGTAACATGGTAAAGTAGCTTGACGAAGAAACTGCATTGAGATTTAAAATTGTGCATTACTCATTTCAGCAGCAAAGTAATAACTCCTAACTGGACAGAAATTTTTTCTAGCTGACAATGTTATTAGTTCTGTAAAATAGTGAAAGTTATCTATTAACTGTGAAGAGTAAGGAAAACTAAAGCAATTTATTATAATCTCACAAGTGATTATACTAAAAATTATTAAAAGAGGTATAATTTTATAATATAGCTATCCTGATATATAGCTTTAACCCAATATGTGAAAATTTCATAAATTAAGACATCATTAAACACAAGGGTAGAATTCCTTAAATGGAGCTCCCAGATCCATCTTTAATATTTCAATTTGCACATAAAACAATCATATACACAACTTTCTAGGACTATGCCCTTCATGTACATTCAGGCATACCTGCTTTAATCAATTTGAAAGATTAATTTAAACATCTAGAGGTGAAAGATAAACACATAGGTAAATTTTGAAATAAACGAAAATATTAATTACCTCTTTGAACTTTAAAAATGAAAATGTAGCCATTATGTAAATATAGTTTCATATGTACCTGATTTATTTTGACAGATGAAGTCAAAATATAAATGTATATATTGCACAACTGTGTTAGAATTGTATATTTTTTAAAGAAGAAATTGTCTTGAATATTTTTCTTCAGACATAATGCGTAAGTCTTTAAGATGTGATAAGTATGTTTGCTGTTTTTGATTAAATGTGTATTGTTTTTTCTCTCCACTAAAACTATAAACATAAATATATGCATGTTTGTATATCAAGTTGCGCAAATCATTTGATTTCTGAAACACAAAAATCAAATTGGAGTAGAAATTAACATAAATTGTCTTTCTCATATCAAAGTAAATCAAACAGGAAATGTTTTATTTAATTGTATACCACTCTTTTCATACCACATTATTGAATATCATTAAAATTGTTTTGAAAATAAAGCTATTTTCTTTGGGTTTTGATTTTTACAACTTACACATTTTACTATATTTATGTATTCACTTGCTTCAGAACACATTCACGACTAAATTTAAGAAGACTGAGGATGCCACTAGCCGTAGATATCCGGTCCGTTATATTTCTAGCATTGACCACAAGCATGTTTCGCAGGAGCCTTAAACTGCCTTCAAAGCTTACGGACTTAAGAGTAAAGGCTCCTTAAAGTGTGGTGCATGGCTAGGCAGTGCTACATCACCTGGGCGCCTGTTATAAAACCCAGATCTCAGGTGCCACCCAGAACTACTAAATCCAAATTGGAAGTGAAACAAGATCCCCAGGTGATTCATATTACACTAATGTTTGAGAAGCACTGCTCTAAAGCACAACTTACCTCTTCAAATAAAATGTACGGTAGGAATAGAGGGGGAAAAACATCAAACTCCTGCAACATGCAAAAGCACAGTCATCTGCACAGTTGTTTTTTTTTTTAATTTTGGTAGTAAGAATGAGGGTTTAAATACTTTTATTTAAAGATTAGATATGCTGAAATGCATACACTGGAATTATGAAATAAGATACACATTGGGCTCACAGACTGCCATCACTATACAGGGGGCAGATTAATGCAAAGGATTGGTGGAAAGTGTGTAAGTGCTGCCATTTGTACAGATGCACAAATGTCTCCCACCCATTTATCAGCTGTTCCCTCTCATGCCTCCCTGCCCATCCCAGTTGTGGTGAACCATCTCGTAAGGGCAGCTTACTGCAGCACAACTACCAATAAGTGTGTCTGGTTTGTATCTCACATTAAAATACAATGCAGGAGAGCTGGGCACGGTGCAGGGGACCTGTACTCCCAGCTACTCAGGAGGATGAAGCAGGAAGATCGCTTGAGCCCAAGAGTTCGAGGCCAGCCTGGGCAACAGGACTCCATTTCTTAAAAAATAAAATGTTCACCAGGAGCCTTAGTTGTTTGTTTTATTTTGTTTTCCCCACAGAGCAGGTTAGGAAATGCTGCTGAAGACCTGTATTAAAGCTACCATTTTGCCCCATACAGTTAAATGGAAAATAATTTTATATTTACTCACTTTTTAAAAAGTAATTCCTTTTATTTATTCTACAGCTCCTGTTAAAAACTACAAACAGCATTTTTTAAAAACTCCTCCCTCATTCTATCATAACTGTTTAATATTTTAAACCAAGATGCCAATTAAAAGCTGGGCATCGTCTTACACAAAAACAGGGCCTAATTTTCATTTATGGACCACTCCAGCCTTACTTTAAAGAAAATGGCTACTAAGCTGAACTTTTTGGTTTTGTGCAAAATAAAATCAGACTCATGTTGCTCTTACTATAGTCCTGCCTCTACCCCCCTCTGCTGGATGATCCACCTAACTACACCACACAAATCATTGCCACCTTAATACTAGATAGATGCTCAGTAACTATATAAGATGTCATAGGATGGGAGTGGGGAAGGAAGTGGAGGAGAAAAGTTGGGCTGACCCATGCATTCATTTGGCCAGATACATTTCACATCTGTAAGCATTACAACTACAAGTGTCAAATTTAATTTAGGGCACACTATTTAACACCAACAGCAGCGGTATTCATTCAACAAATATTTGAGTGCATACAGTAAACTCATGTATTGGTTAAGCATTGTAGTGACAAAGTCAATGTCCCAGATGTCATGAAGTTTATGGTCTAGTGATGGTGATAAACTACTAGATGTAGTACGTCAAGTACCATAACAAAATACAAAGCAGAGGAAGGGGAGAGGGCTCGTTTTAAATAGGTAGTCAGAGAAGGCTCTCGAAGGAGGTAACATTTAATCAGAGACTAAAATGAAGAAGCAGACTATGGGAACACCTGGAGCAAGACAGGAGGTGAGGGCAGGCAGGGGCCCCTGTGTAGGACTGCAGGCCATGGTGAGGACTTTGAGGTCCTAGGGTATGATGAGCTGTCAGAGGGTTCTGAGCAATATGATGAATGATCTGAGCAGGAGAGGGAAGAGTGCCAACGGAGGGGTGGTCCACAGGCCAAGGCGAAAGTCTAAGAGCAATGGATTGGAGGCTTGGACTATGGAAGTGGCAGTGGAGTAAGGAAGAAGTGACTGGACTGAAGATACATTCAGGAATCCATTTTCTAATTATCCAATAGGTTCATTTGGGGATCTGAGACCAATCCTCCAACTACTGGCTTCTTAATCACAATTTCTCAAAAAATATTGAAAACATATTGACTCTAAACATATCCAAAGGATGAAAATATCCACACAAGAGTTCACTCACTGACCATCTGCTGTTACTTTCATACAAAGATGATGAAATTCTTTTTTCATTTTGCCACCTGTTCAAATACTTGAAATTTTAATTTCCTACTTCTTGAGTGAACTTCTCTAGCAATCACACAAAGTCACAACTTCAAAGTGGCCTTGAAACCTTGCAGGCAATCTGCTTAAAGGTTGATTTATTTTTTGGGGGGGGGCCCTACTCTTCTAATTATTTCAGTAGCCAAGTTACAGATACAGAAAGGCTACATGTCAGAGTGATGCTGGCGCCTTAATATCTCAACCATCAATTAACTCTGCCACTTACTCCTACGAAAGGGAGGATCAGTGAAGACCCTATCTAAGTCCAGTGCAATGCACAAAATCTTTCAAGGACATTCCATCCCAGTTCCTGCATGCCTCAGATTAACTCCTTAACCTCTGTATTGAAAACTTTAAAAGCACAATAGTCTCAGTTCCAAACTTAGATTAAAGCCTACTTAATGAAGCCATGATTCTTTAAAAACATGTTGAAAGAATGTTCTGTTTCTTAAAAACACAATTACCCTCAGTAAAGATCTTCTAAAGAAATATCTGAGTAGAAAAATCTTGAAATCCACATATCTCATATTAACATTACATATAATAAATACCACACCAACATGGGTGCAAAATCCTAGAAATGTCTGCAAAATCCTAGAAATGTCTGCAGTGGCCCAGTAACCCCATGGTAATGTGCTTTCAGATACAAGGTCCAACTTACTGTCCAACACCCAGCCCCTGTTCTCCAGGGATGCTTGGTGGAAGGCAGAGGGTGGCATGAATTGAGAGGATAAGGCCGAGACCAGACAGGCAACCCCAACTCAGCAAAGGAAGTAGGTGCAGGGTTTGTCTGCCTTCCCAATATCGTTCTGACCTCATCTCTCTGGATGGGCCAAGGAATAGGCACCAAGTAATCACGAGATTCCTAAAGTCAGTATGGCTGTGCTGTGGGTCCCAACCAGAGGTAGCATGCAGTCTTCCCCATGGCATTTAACACTGGTAGACACAGATCACTGGGTGAGTGCCTGGCACAGAACAGCGTTCAATAAATGTGTTAAATAAATGAGTTCCCCAGGTAAAAACTGTCTTCATTAAATGTAACAAATATGATGACTAGGTTTCTTATTTGTCACAGAAACAAATAAAATAAAACCATTCAAGTGTCTAAAAGTATTTTGTTTTTGTTCTTAATATGCATAATGCAAATTTTGTGATGATGCCAACTGCTCAAATTATGCCTATGTTATTTTAAGAACTATATGTGTATACTTGAAATTTGTAAAGAGAGTCAATCTGAAGTATTTCATCACACATTAAAAAAAGTACTGTGAGGTAATGGATATGTTAATTAGCTGAATTATGATAATCAATTCACAATGTATATCAAAACATCACATTGTACACCCTGAGTATGTATAATTTTTGTCAAGTATACCTCAAAAAAGATGGAAAAAATTTTCAAATAAAACCAATAAGTGACTTATACATTTGTCTATCAAGATAGTATAAAGGTTGACCAATCAAAAATTAGATTGTTTAGTATAAAAATCTTGCAGAAAATTTAATGACTTCATTAACCATAATGCTGCATAAGCAACCAAAAAGACAACTATCTGAAAATGATTTAATAAATAACCATATGTTTCCTAATATTAATTTCACTAATATAATTTCCTTAAATGGTTGTGGGTCAAATTTTAAACATCAACTACGAACTACCTCATTGTTAGTTTTCCAACAATTTTATGCTGATTTACATATTGATACAGTATTAACAACTAATAAAATACAAAAAGTTTTATAGTAAGATCATAGATTCTGAAATACTGGAAATCTCCATATTTCCTACTTGAAATATTTTAGGTATTATCACTGAATTTAAAAATACAGGAAAAGACTATTTTTCAACTTTTTAAATCATGAGTTTATTTAGTTTGTTTTTTAGAATACATAAGTTCTGAAAATCTACAATATCAAGACTGTCTGATAATGACTTTTTATGCTTTCCAGTTCTGCCAACATTCCCATAAGGCATCCTTGATAGCAATGCTATCAACGGATTGGGGCCGAGGTGGGGAAGGCTCTTTCTAAGACAGTTAAAGTCAATGAGAAGGGTCCATACCTCAATATGAGTTGAGTTACAAGCAGAAATTAAGTCATGGAAGGATATGTCTACCAAAGACATCTTTCCTCACATTTAAGTCATCCCATTTCTTCCCTAAAGTCCTTCCTCTATCTCTAGCTCCTAAATAACCACTCATTCTACACACCCATTTATTTTGCTTTTTTTTTTCTGTTTTGTCCCACTGGTATAACATAAGAGACTGTACTTCAGAAAACTAGCATAATTTGTGGAGAAGAAAAATAAAAATGTGATCGATAATAAAAGTTCAACAAATTTAAGATTTAGTGCTCTAAATACATAAGTGGTTAATCGTTGGTTGCCCAAAAGCACTCTTTGTTTCTTTTCCAAGATGATGATGACTCTTCATACATTTCCTAAAAAACAAAACCATTAACAGATCATGTTAATAGATCATGCTAATAAATAGATCATGTTAATAAATAGATCATGTTAATAAATGAAAATAAAATACATCTGAATAACACAGACAAATGAATATTACATTGTGAGACAGAGTAGCAAACAAAAAAAGCCAAGTTTGCTCATTTCTGCTCATTGCATCATTCACAAGGCCCCTGATCCTATGAAGACGTGTAACTCTCCATGCAACAATGCTTTGAAGACAAAACAGGACAGAGCACA
>RJWJ010021614.1:0-27689 GCA_004363605.1 Indri indri | reverse complement strand
GTATCTCCATATGGCTTTCCACAGAGGTTGCACTAGTTTGCAGTCCCACCAGCAGTGTATGAGTGTTCCTATCTCTCCGCATCCACGCCAACATTTATTGTTTTGGGACTTTTTGATAAAGGCCAGTCTCACTGGAGATAAGTGGTATCTCATTGTGGTTTTGATTTGCATTTCCCTGATGATTAGAGATGTTGAGCATGTTTTCATATGTTTTTGGGCCATTATTCTGTCTTCTTTTGAAAAGTTTCTGTTCATATCCTTTGCCCACTTTTTGATAGGGTTGTTTGATTTTTTCTTGCTGATTTTCCTGAGTTCTAAGTAGATTCTAGTTATCAGCCCTTTATCAGATTTGTAGCATGCAAAAATTTTCTCCCATTCTGTAGGTTGTCTGTTTGCTCTTGTGACAATTTCCTTGGCTGTGCAGAAGCTTTTTAATTTGATTAGGTCCCATTTATTTATTTTGGTTGTTGCTGTGATTGCCTTTGGGGTCTCCCACAGCCAACATCATACTGAATGGGGAAAAATTGAAAGCATTCCCACTTAGAACTGGAACCAGACAAGGTTGCCCACTATCTCCACTTCTATTCAACATAGTGCTGGAAGTCCTGGCCACAGCAATCAGGCAAGAGAGTGGAATTAAAGGCATACAAATGGGAACAGAAGAGATCAAACTCTATTTGCTGATGATATGATATTATATCTAGAAAACCCCAAGGATTCAACCAAGAGGCTACTGGAACTGATAAATGAATTCAGTAAAGTTTCAGGATACAAAATCAATACACACAAATTGAAGAAGATTTTAAAAGCAGATCATCTTAGTAGATTCAGAAAAAGAATGTAATAAAATTCAACAACCACTTGGGAAACTAGAAATCTAAACTTCTTTAATCTGACAAAGTATTTATGAAAAATACCTAAGAAAATATTACATTTAGTGTTATAATATTCAAGATTTTCACCTTGAATTTGGAAATGAGATCACCACTGCTCAACATTATACTGGAGGTTCTAGCCAGTGCAATAAAGGAAAAAAATAGGAAAAGCAATACAAGGCCTAGGGATTATAAATGAAGAAATAAAACTGTCTGCTTTTTACAGACAACTTATATTAATCAGTGGATAATCTAGAAGAGTCTACTTTTATTTCATTTTTATAGACCATCAACAGTTAGAAAATGAAATGCCTGAGAAAGATAGTTACAATAGTATCAAAAATATCCATACATAGTGATATATCTAGCAAAAATGTTACCAGATCTCCACACAGAAAACTATGGAACACTATTTTGAGAAATTGAGATAACTGAACAAAATTAGAAGAATATGTAGTGTTTAAGACTTGGAAAACTTTATGTTGTAAGTATATCATTGTTCCTCTAATGTAATGCAATCCCAGTCAAAATACTGTTTAAGAATGAAAAACTTATGACAAAATTTTATTTAAAAGGGGCAAGTAAAACTTGCAATATGAAAGCATCAAAAGGGGTGCCGATAATATTCTACTTTGATTACCCAGGTGTTTGTTTTATGATAACTTTCTATGCTACATATCTGGGTTATATGCACTTTCTCTATGTGTATAGTATTTTACAATATCAAACGTTTATACAAACAGATTTATTATCATATGACAAAGGAATGGGATCCCTTTTTTCACCATTAAATGCCGACAGCTTTTTATTTTTCTTGAGACATTTATTTAGCTCATCTATGTATTTCCTGAAAGAGTTATATTAATCTATTCACAGTCATCTCTCCAGAAGAAAATTCATGTAATAAGTCATATCATTTTTTTATTAATAAAAAATTATATCGGTTAGCTTTTTCCGTATAGCATATTGTCCCAAAATTTAGTGGCTTAAATTGACAATGAAATCTATCCTGATTCTGTAGTCAGTTTAGTAGCCCGTGCTTAGGTAGGTGTTACTGTGGTCTTGAGTGGGATTACTCAGGCATCTGTGGTTAGCTGCCAGTTATGTAGGCTGCTCTGCTTCTGGAGGTTGGCTGGCTGTTGGTTAGAGAAACAGAAGTGACTGGGCCACGTGTCTTTCACCATCCAGCTTGTTCAATATGGCTGGGAAGAGTTCCAAGAAGAAGAGCAAGGCTTCTTAAGGACTAGTCTCAGAACTGACACAATATTATTTTCACCACATTCTATAGTCCAAAGCAAGTTACAAGGCCAGCCCAGATCCAAGGGTGTAGAAATAAAATTCACCTCTTGATAGCAGGAGCTGCAAGGTTACATTACAGGACATAGGACTTAAAGGAGAAGAAGCGTTGAAGCAGGTTTGCAATTTGCTACATTTTGTTAAGATGATAGCTTTTTTCCTTTTTATTTCTCCCCTTTCTCACCTCTCATAGTCCTTCTCTCCATCCTTCTGCACCTCAGGAAAAGCTCAATACTAACTATGTATCTTTCCAGTACTCCCTTAATTTTATAGTACCAGGTAAAGGAACTTGTTTTTTATTTCACAAAACTATGGTGGTATTAAATTTTTGCATCATTCTTTTCTTACTTGAAAATACATTGTAAAAATTCCTCCAAATCAACTCATATAGACATATATCATCCTATTTAATGGGGTTATAAAATTCAGTAGTATGGATATGCCATAATTTATTCAGTTTCATTAATGATTCACATTTGCTTTATTTCTATTTTTCCACTACATAATTCGATAAACTATGACGATTTTTCATTTTCTTTTTTCTGGAAACGTTTCAAGTATATTTCAACAGGTATAATCTGCATGATCCACCTATATTCTGTTTTTACAATTCCTTGTTACCCTTGAATAAAATCAACATAAAATTCAAGGTTTTGGATATTTACTTTAAGATTTTACACTCATATGAACTAGTCCTTTGGAATTTGGAGATTATCAATTGCCTTGCAATAATACATCTTTGCACTAGTGTCTTGTATTATATTTAACTTTCTCTATGTGGACTCCTAATCTCACTAAAAGGTTTGTAAAATCTTTGACAAGGAACCATGGTTTATATTTTTTTATATCCACCACAGTGATAGGCTTGTAGGAGACATTTAGTAAATGATTATTGAACATGTCATAGGTGACTAGAAGTTTGGAAAAAGAATTGATTATTCTTAAAGTGATTAAGATAAATTTCATGGGATAAACAGAATTTAACCTGAAACTTACAGGGAAATTATTGCTAATTTTAAGACTTCTGGGAGAAGTTCTTTATAATTTTAAGATAAATATATATCTGTATTAGTCATTTCTAGATGGAGAATATTGTGATCAATGAAAATGTTGAATAAAAATATTAGGAAACATATGTAGTTAATCCAAAAATAAGTACAGATTTTCCCCAAATTAAATTGATTGTTTATATTATGTGTTTGATTAAGTTCAGGGCATGGGATTTTTTTCTGTATTTATAATTCCTATTGAAATGTATTATTATAAAGAACCACAGTAAATAATTTTCTGAAAGAAAGAAAATGGTGGTTTATACAGAAAAAGTAACTTTTTCTAGCATATTTTATCCTTCATCTTTTGTCCTTAGACTTATTTCAAATGATGACTGCAAAAATTTCCTTCAAATTAAAGATTACATTACAGAATTTTTGTTTCAAATGTTAGAATTGATGCGTTAGGTTTGAGGTATAACCTTTTACTTCTAAGGAACCAACTTTAATTTTCAGCCTATTATGCCATTCCCATATATTCTAAAATTATACGTGACCATTTATCCATCCATGTTCATGTTTATTTTATCCATGAACTGGACAAAAATGAATTTTTGTCAATAATCAGGGAATTGCACTTGACTTAGGGTGGATAAACTCCCAAAAGACAAGGACCATCTGCAAAATTTACTTAACCTGATTTAATATCGAACACTCTTGGTTTTCAACGCTAAAAATTCAATATAATTCAGCTTAAGCAGAAACAAAACAAAACAAAACAAACAAAACTACAAGACTTTGCTGACATTAAACTTTGTATAAATCTGAGGTTAGGCATGGCTGGATTCAGAGTCCAAACAATGTCATCATGACCCTCTATCTCATTTCTCTACTTTTATCTCCATCTCTATTTTTATCTTCATCACAATCTCACCATCTTTCAGTTCTGCTTGTCATGGCTTCTCTTGGTTGGCCTCATTCTATTCTACTACAGATGGGCTTTCTCCTTGAGTTAGGAAAGATGTCTGCCAATAGTCTTCAGATTTCACCTTTACAACTTGTGAGATGAAAGGAATAGATCAACTCTCTGCCAATGTCCATAAAGTAACATTTATGGAAGTACTCTGATTGAATTTGCTTGGATTATATGTCCATGCTTTGGAGCAATCATTATGCTCAATGTATAGGCATCCCCTATGGATAGGGGACAATGGGGTACCTTGATTGACAATCCAATCTGGGCATATGAGATGAGGAGGGCACCTCTGAAATTAAACAGAATTATAGAGAGACTTATATGTCTACTATACTGTTCCTTTGAAGTGTGACACGGAGAGATCATGCTCATGTTTCCAAAATCAAAGGGAAATTTCCAGTGATCTCTTTGGCATAATCAAATAAGACTGGCATTAGTTCTCCATTATCAGCAGGCTTACATTGTATGGATATACCATATTTTATTTCTCTATTCATCAGCTGATAGATATTTGGTTTTGAAGTCACCAAGAAAGATGGAAGGATAATTTGGCAGATGAGTAAAAGATTTTGGATTAGAGTTGTAGAACAATGACAGCTTAGAGCATGACCCTTCTAGAACATTTCAGAATGGAGCAGTTTGCACCAATGTGAGTGGGTATGAGTAACAGGAATGACTGTTGAGGCTGATCATTTATGGTCTGGAAACCAGTATTACCAACACAAGAGGAGCTAGGGTTGCAAGATCAACTGACGGTCCAATTCGAGGTCTACAATACTTGTGCTACTTCAAATTTACTTCTCCCACAACTTGGCCTCAAGGACATTCTCAAATCTTGGGAGAAGCAAATAACATTAAGCTCTCATCTTGCACTCTCCACCAGTAGAACAATCAAACGGAAGGGTCCTGTGACAGAAAAGGAAACATTTTGGTCTATTTCACAACTCTTAACATCACTAACCATTCATGTCTTCTGCACTTCCTTTCACTTTTTCCTGTATGAAGGCTTTCTGTGTTTCTTTTCCCTCTTTTTTATTTCTTTTGTCCTTACCCTTGACTTTTTTTAATCCTTAAGCTATTTTACTCCCTTTTCACTCCCTTAGTTGCCTTTTCCTTACAAATCCCTTTCGTTCTAACTTCTATCTCACGGATCCTAGGTTTGCCTCTATAAACCTAGGTAAATTCCACATATTTACATCACTAAAAATATATTAAGACAACTAAGGGTTTAGAATGTCCTTCATTCAAAGAAGAGTGACAATGCCAGCAGCTCACAATGAGGAGACCTGGTTCGTGAACAGCCAATCAATAGATATTTATTGCATACTTTCTATGTGCTATAGAAGCTAAAAAGGGGGAGTGACCTCAGACTCTTCCTTCGGTGACTATATTTGGAAGAACAAAACAAATTTCTTAATACAAAGTTAACACACTGACTGCCACAGTAGAAAAAAAAATTTCCCTGGGGCCATGGTGTTTTATTACGAAAATAGAATAAAAACTTTGAAAACAAAATGATCCTTTCTAATTTAATGAAAAAATTTGTTATTTTTTATTGTTTTCTCTAAGTTATATGCAACTTGAAAAACAGTTCTTGCAACTCCCAAGGTGAAAAAGACATGTGAGTTACATCTGCTTCATGAGGCCCCAGGCTCAAAACTAGCATGAGTTAAATACAACTCACATGGAAATTAATGTGCTAAATAAGGATATGTGAATTAAAATATCTTTAGAAGCAAGAAAGCAGAAATCATTCACGATGTATTAGTAGTTTTCAGCTCATTGCTATGGACAACATCTATGGTGAAGTTTAAAGAAATTAAGAATCCTGTGGGGTGGTTTGATTCATTTGAATTGAAATTATTTCATGTCTAAAACCTAAAGGTTTAGGTTTTTAGTAGCTTAAGAGAGATGGAGGGATGCAAGAAGAGAGGGTAAAAAGGAAGAAGTGAAGGAATAATCTAGGGAGGAAGAGAGTGGTGAGATTTCAGGAAAAAAAGGAATATAGGAAAGGAACTTTTGTGCCATTTTGCATTGCTCACTTACCAGTCTCCTCTCTGAAATGTTAGAGAAACAGCATGTAGACTGATGTGGCTAAAGTAAAGAGTGTAGGATCCTAATAAGATAGAAATAGGGGAAAGCCTGGGCAAGAAGAGAGGCTTTGGCTGTGCCCTATAGGACAGTGATCCCATCCAGAACATCCTGATCAAACAGAAAGTATAGACTTGGGATCCAAGCCAATTGCTGTTCCTTTGTGTGCCTCCTTTGGCCTCTTTTTTTTTTTTTTTTTGAGACAGAGTCTGGCTCTGCTGCCCTGGCTAGAGTGCCATGGCATCAGCCTAGCTCACAGCAACCTCAAACTCCTGGGCTCAAGCGATCCTCCTGCCTCAGCCTCCCGAGTAGCTGGGACTACAGGCATGTGCAACCATGCCAGGCTAATTTTTTCTATATATATTTTTTTAGTTGTCCAGATAATTTGTTTCTATTTTTAGTAGAGACGGGGTCTCGCTCTTGCTCAGGCTGGTCTCGAACTCCTGACCTTGAGCGATCCACCCACCTCGGCCTCCCAGAGTGCTAGGATTACAGGTGTGAACCACCACGCCCGGCCCTCCTTTGGCCTCTTTTGGGTTCCTAACAGGGACACTGCAGGATCCCCCCACAGCGGGTGCTCCCTACCCAACTTCCAGTCTACAGTCCGTACTCAACGCAACCACCAGCTTTGCGGTATCTTCAGGAAAACTAAATATAACTCTTCACCCCTCATCCCAATAGGTCATGGAGAATTCGTTAAATGCCTTTAAATTCTAATGACATGACATTAGAGTTCAGGAAATTTTAATCTGGTGTGTTTGGGGGAAATTGACCTGTGAGCAGGAAAGTTAAGAAGCCCCAGCAAGATTTTAGGTGTTTGAAAGTTGCATTAACATAGTTTTGGAATGGAAAGAAGGGGTAAATAAAAAAAGATATTTCAAAGCCTCCATGAAGCTTGGCAGGCAGATTGGTATAGCAGGCAAAGTAGAAAAAGTCAAAACAACCCAGAGGTTTTGAGCCTTAATGATATCACTAACAGGGATTAAAAAAATCAGGAAGGCAAGCTAGTTTGGGACAGAAAATTATTGAGTTTGAGATTATGGTGACATACCTGAACAGAAATGTCCAAACGAATAACAGAAATAAGTTATTGCAAATAAGGAAAGGGGCTAGGCCTAGAGTGGTGAACAGGATGTCAGCAGTACCTGTGCGTAAGCGACCTGTGCCTGTGCACTGTCTGTCCCATTTCTCTCACTCCCATTTGTTGCATTACAATTGTGGTGTTATCTGCATAGTAGGTTACTAGGCTGGTTTTGGAATGGAGGAGAAGGACTAAGTGTTGATATTAATAGAGGCTGACAACTTCTGCTGAGAGCTGCCTGTGAGTAACTCTTAAGCCACACAGAATATTGAGCAAAATGGAACTAACCTTGTCTTAAGGCCTTCTGGATAAAGAGATGTCTCAATATGCTCTGACAAGCTACTCCATTAGTTCCCTAGCATTAGAGTCTCCCAGGCATGTTCTTTCATCAGTAAAGTTAACCCTTGTCCACTAGAATATTAGTGTACTACAATGATACCCTTGAGGACCAAGCCACTTAACTCCGTCAGCTGGGCCAAGGTAGGATACTTGTGATCTGGTAGGGAAGAAAAGCCTCTTCACAACTCCTTTTTTTCTATTCTTTCTAGTACAGGGATAAGGCACCAGATAAATATTCATAGCCACGTGTGATGGATGCCATTGGCCATCATTCCCCTTTTTGCCCCTGGAAGCAGAAACAACAACAACAAAAGTCATTCTTTAATGGAATAAAGCTCAAAATGACCCCGGTTACAGAGGAGTGCATAAGCATGAATAGTTATGTAACACAGTATCATTTAAAAACATTTTTTTCTCTTCCCAAAGTTTTCTAATTGAGCTATAAAAATTCACACTAGCCTAGAATCACGCAACCAAGCTAAGTGTCCAGAAGTGCCATAACAATATTTAATAAAGGGATGCTGGGGCAATGGTAGAAAATCCTCCTCTGTTCCTATGGTCCTATAAAATCAGTTTTCTAATTCTCTCTGTAACAATTGTTATTTCCCCATAACTCCTTGTTAATAGTTAGTGATCAAACTATCTTTTTGATCTCGGGCACAATCAACAGAGACTTTTAGGGACCAAAAAAAAAAAAATACTTTGGCAAGAGAAGAAATCAAATTCATACTGTATCCTACCTGGCAATAAACAGATTTTATAGATGAGTAAATAATAAAACAGAGGTGACATTTATTTTGTAACTACAAAGATTATACATTATGACTCCATTTTTGTGCCAGAAATGGTCTTTCTATGGGAAAGAAAAAAGCCAAGCGTTGCTAGAGAAGTATTTTACTTTAATGAAATGCTCTATTTCATTAAAATGTGAGGATTATATTTTATTTCAGAATCTCTGCCTATAATGAGTGGGCTACTTCAGAGATATGAGGAAATGGAGATTATGTGTAGATAGTTTCCCTGGACTGAGTGGAAGTCACAACTTGAGACTCTACCTCTACCACAGGGAGTGTCAGAGAGCTCAGTGTGCTTCAAACGAGATTAGGGCTGCATCCTTGTCTCCAGAGAGAAGGTGGTCTTCTAACCCCAGTAAAGAAAATTCAATAAAATAAAATAAACAGGAGTGAAGGTACATGGCCAAATTCACCCGGGTTAAGAATACAAATCATTGCCCTTATTAACAAACCATAACTTTTGCAGCTGGTTTATAATAGTAATAAAGGCCTCAGGGATGTGAGTGAGCACATGGCCTTTACTTTTCTAAATTATTCCATAAAATCTGTTTATTGCTCAGAATGCAGATGAGGAACTTTTATGCAAATGCTCCAAGCCTCACACATGCCTTAATGTATGGTGAACAACCAACTTTTCCCTTATCCCTGCATCTACTTCTTAGAGAATCTGCTCTGCCCAAAGTTCTGGAAAACCTACCCACTCACCCACCACCAGTGTCAGCTAATTGGACTGACTAGCGATGGATGGACTGACTAGCAATGGACACCTTGTCTACATTTGGCCGATCAGATTTTTTCTTCTGGGAAACCAGGACTGGGAAACTGTAGCTGAGAGAGATAACTACAAGGATAAAACAGGAGGGTCACATAGATATGTGACCCTTTCATTCTGGGACAGTTACTAGAATCCAGTCTTTAGAGAGAAGAATAAAGTAGAGATGAGAGATGCAGAAAGAGGACACTGTATAGCTCCAGATGGACAAAAATAGGAGAATTAGCTACAACAGCCTTTCCACCCAGCCTGGCTCTATTTTATGCAATTGGATTCCATGATATCCGTCTTAAAATTCTATCTATCCATCTCTCTCTCTCTCTAATCTATATTATCTATCTTTCTACCTATCTGCTCCAATGTAAAAAACAAATAAAAAGCCCTGGGAAAAAATCTAACATGTCAACTTTACTCACTGTTGACTTTACTGTTCATTTAAAAATTACCTTTGAAAGCAATTTGTAGGTCAGATGCACTGATTTCCAAAGTTTTTTGGAAATTTCTGAGCAGGAATGTTAATTCATGATAGTCAATTATATGGGTTACTCTTAGCCTGAGTAACTACTGTTAAAATAAATTACAAAATCCCTTTAGAAGTTTTATACGTGCAATGTTTAGTGTGAAATATGGGTTGGTTTTAATATTTTTGAGGAGGAATGGCCACCAAAAATAAGTGATCTTAGGGTCTATGGCAGTCTTAAGACTTCCCTGAAGGTTTCAAGGACAACTCAGCTGCTGTGGTATCACATAAGAATGCGGGGCCTGAAAGGATATCTGGATTGTAGTCCCCATTTCTGCCGCACATTGGCTACAGAACTTGAAGATACGTATCTTAAAGTTTTGTTTTACCTGCACTTTAGGTTATAATTCATCTCAAATTAATTTCATATAAGAAAGAGGTGAGGTTCATTATTATCTTTTTTATATGAACATACAATTGAACTAATGACATTTATTGAAAAAATCAGCTTTCATTCATTGTGCTATAGTATCTGCTGATATAGATGTACCATAAAGCAAAACAGGAAGTCAGTACAAATCAGTTACAGAAAAAATTTACTAAAATCACAAGTAAGTTTTAGAAGAAATATCAGATTTGATCCTCTAGGAATACGGCTATCAAATAATAACAATTTTTGGCATGATGATTACATCATTTTAATGCTATCTAATGTTCTGAAGGTGTTAAATTCAGTCTGGAAGAATAAAAATAACCAAATATTAAAGATAAAAATTTGACCATCTCACCTGACTATGGGATTATGGTTAATAATAGATAAGGTGACAAAACTTGATCTTTTGGGCTCTGGCTAGTGAGTACTTCCGTGTCAGCAAACTAAGACAAACTGAAATGAGTTGAGTTGAGTACATCTGCGACACAGTCTTGGCTTAATTCTAGAAATCAAGAGTCATGAGACAATTATCTTCAGTAAAACAGAAAAATTGGGTGAATATCTACTGCATAAAAGCTGATAGCATATTTCAATACCAGAGCAATATATTGAAATGTTTTGTCTATCATACAGACATAGCTAATCTGCCTCACTGGGAAACAACAAGTCAGTAGTGAAATTCAAAAAATAACATGTCTCTCAAAGTTCATTATAGTGCTGCAGGAATAAAACTAAGTCGTGTTCTTCATTTTTCCTGTTGTAGTTTGAATATATCAATACAGTTCAATATACTTCTTGAATAATAAATGATATTAAAATAAAATGAATTATCAACTTGACTAAATTAGTTTTGAATGATAGGTAATGCAGAGCCTTTAGAAACATATAACTCTGATATGTTCTAGGCAATGGGAATTAAGCCTATCTTCTTTAATCTGAAATGATGTTTTAGAAATGTCAAAGATGCCTTTAAAATTGGAATATTAAAAGGGCAGCCTATGCAAAGTGCCCACTTTGAAATTTAGCTTTACAATACCTCTCTGCTGTGGGCCAGATATTCAGAAAAAAATCATAGCTACTGATGAACTGACATTAAGGAAGGAACCATTTCCCAGAATGAGGCCTTAGTAATGCATCAAAATTGCTGGAAGAGTGAAGCACCTTGGAGTGAAACACAAAAAAAGCCTCATCCTTGCAAATACCCCATCACTCAGGTTTGCTGGGATAATATCCACCTTCAGGACAGTTTTTTACTGCCTGTACATGCCAAGTCACTAGAATTTCAGCCACCTATGGCTCGCTAACCACTTACTTCAGACAGAAACTAGCCTGGTTCTCCTAGTTTGGGAGAACTGTGCAACTTACCACCTCTTCCCTTCCTTCTTCTTTCCTTTCCCTTGGGACATCACATGTACACTTTATTTTCTTGCTTCCCTGTGAATTTCACTGCTCAGTTTAAATATTTCACCTAATCTCTCTCTGAGGATGCACAGGTATTCACTCTGCATTCATTCATTCCTTTCCTTTCTCTCCACTAATTATGGCTCCACTTCCTTGGAAAATCTCTCTCTGAAGACCAGGGCCAGATTCAGGGACCTGCAACCTTTGCAGTTGCATAAGACCCTTTGCTCGGAAGGCCTCCACATTTGGTTTAATGCTCTGTGGCCACCGTCTGGAAATTCTTAATAATTTTAATTTTGACCTCGTGTTTTGTAAATGAAGTCTAATGGAATGGTGGAGCATACACATGAGCAGAGGAATTATGTACCATATGCATTTTCATTGTTCTTTGCCACTCCATTCAAATGTAACATTTGCAGCGCCCATGAACATGGAATTCCAGTGGACTCATAATGCACGGGAGTTCAGCAAGAGTCATATGAGTAAAATGTAAGTGTGTTAAGTCTTTGCCTAAGTTGGGTATTGACAGCCCCAAAAGGCCACATCTTCTGCTTGAACCAAAACTTCTGTACGAGGAGGAAAATGACCAAAGAACCCTATTGTAGTCTTCATTACTCATCTTAGTTTGTACTGGCCAATTGTATTGAAAAATGACATAGAAGGAAAGGAATAGATAAGGTAGTTCCTTTTCCTTTCAGTCCCCCCCAACTCATAAGTAAGCTCGAAGTAGAGTGTTGGTAAAATATGTGCAAATAAAGATATGGAATAAAAACAATTCAGTTAGTTTTGTGCAGTGTTTCCACTCTTTCACAGTGGTAAAAATGAAATACATATTCATATATGGGGTACACAATACAAATTGTAAAATTTTAGTGATTTCACATGAGTTAAGCATTCTTACATTTTTGCATTTAAAACTGTCATTGCACAATATAAAGATGAAAGTTAAAATTCATGCAAATAACTTAAATTTTTTTCTTTACTTGGACATTAAATAGCAAATAAAAATATCATAACAATTGTGTGTGAGGGGATGGGGGAAATGGTAGGGAGATCATATAAAAAAGAAAAACGCTTTATGTATTGGTACCTTTAACTGCACTTTTTTCCTGTTGTTTTGAGCTGGGGGTGCTACATTTTCATTTTGCACTGGGCCCCACAAATTATGTAGCTGGCTCTACTTAAGACTTCTAAGTTGGAATTATGTGCCTCATTTTTACTAACCATGGCTGAGAAGCATGATATCAGTGCTAGTAATATCCCCAAATTATGGAAAGATCAAATTGGTGGCTCTTTGAAAACTCCTTGAAAATTTTCTTTGCATTTTTGAGAACTTTGAAGTAAAACTCATTCTTTTTCAAACACGAATAACCAAAATAATTTTTTAAAAATTCTACTTCTTTAATGGTATTGCTTTATTTTATCACAAGGATTAAAACATTATTTTCATCTACTGGTCTTCGCTGAAAATACATAGTATTTCTGCTGTTCTATGAGTTACAGAGACTTTGGCCAACATATGAACCACAAGAGTCATGTGTTTTCTGGCCTGGGTTGGGAACCTAACCATCATTTCAATCGCCGGAGGAAATGTGTTTCTAATGCCAAACAACTGACTTACAAACGTTTTTCCACAGCTTGTTTGTAAGTCAAGAGCTGATTTTAGTTTCCATTTTCTTACAGTTCAAATATAATGTTCAAGATACTGTATTTGCTTTATGATTAAAAAATTTGTTAATGTTTATTTAGCCAGTTTTGAAAGCTTGGTATGCTGTTTTCCCTTGGATTGGTCCTGAAATTTGGTCAGGAAGAGGTAGGACAAATAGGCAGGAAGCAGATGGAAAGGAGAAAGGTTCAAATTTTACACCAAGATTCAGACATTTCCTGCTCATATTCTTGCTTCTGGAATTACTACAAGGAATATTTAACACTGTTTTTAAGTCATTTTTAGTCATTCATCTCCTAAAGACCCCTAAAGATTAGATGTTTTCTATGAGATTATCCTATGAGAGTAGAAAAAATATTGTAAATGCTATTCATCTCTAATAACTTTATTTACCTTCAAACGCCAAGAAGAGTTAGAGATTTTATTTTAAAAAGCAAAAAAGAAAAAGGAGAAAAATGGAAATAATTCCCTCTGGTCACTAAGTCAACTGCGGTCACATTTAATAATTATTCTTAAATTATTAAATTCATCTTTCCTGCTTCATCTGTAAGCATAAAATTTTTTCACATAAAATCATCCCAATTTGAGACTGGCAATGGCAGCAATAAATAATTATTTGGATTTTTAGGTAACAAATTCAGTCTGAACTAGCTTTTCCTGTCTGAAGCTATCTTCTTGTACACCTTTTTCCTTTTAACTATAGTTTATTCTATGTCTTCCTACCACGTAAGGGAGGCAGTATAATACATTTTATGTAATTTAAATAGTCAATTTTGATAAACATTAGATTTTAAAAAACAACAGTTTTACATTTATATCAGTAAGCCTTCATTAAGTAAGATTATTTCTTTAAACATGCTTTGATTATATAACTTTTTTTTTTTAATCAAAAGGGACTATTACAGATTGTAAATCAAAAAGGGACACCTGGCTATCATTTCTCTTATTGACCCTTCAGTGATAATTGTCCCTGGTGCAATCCTTTTAATTCCATTGCTTTCAGAGAATGGTGGTTTATTTTATTCTTATGAACACTGTTTTCTCTCAAAACACTACTGGATTAAGCTTATTTCCCTAGGTTAATAACTATTAAAAATTATTTTCATATTTTTTTTCTTTTTTACCAAAGCAACTTTAAGGCAGAGATTTAAACCACTATTATAGTCAATGTTAATACTGCAGTGGGAAACTGACTACGAGGAAACACTGAATGATCAGAGATTACATTTTCAGAAATCTCTAGTATGGAGATTATTCCAGTGTCATACAGCAGCAACGACAGAACCACAAACATCCACTAGATTTTGAGCATCTACTGTGTATCAGATTTTTTTTGTTTTTAAATCCCCTTATCTTCTAAAGGTTTTTCAAAAACCATTATTTCATTGTACACTCACGATAATCCTGGTGCGATAAAACTAAATTCTAAAATTAACCTCAATACCAGCACCACCCCGCTTCGCCAACAAGCTTTCTAAATTCCCAAACTGGCACTCTTGCCATGTGTAAGCAGTATTTCAGTACTCTTTGTGTAAGTTAAAAAAGGTCTAAGTGGGAAAAAGTTTAGGTGTCCTTCGGTCCCTTTAACAACTAAAAGTCTTGGTTGTTTATAGAAGCGCAACAAATGCAGTACAGGGAACTCTTAAGTGACTCGGAAGAGACCCCACGCCTTTCTATGACTGCTCTATTCTGAGCAGGACTTCACCTCCAAGGAACCCACCTGGTTTTTCTCTACTGAGGGTGAACGGGCACGAATCGGTTACTTCTGTGGACCTCAGATTACTGGTTTGTAAAATTAGAAACTTGGACAAAGTTTTCTCTTACTTTCCCTGAAGTGACTCTGGAGGTGGGAGGAAGCACAAGGCTGAATCAGGCAAGATAAATCAACCACCCTCTCATGAGTGGTCCGGGAGGAGCAGTTCTACTGGGTTAAACTTGGGGGCCAACAAGCCGAAGGTAGGGTCCAGGGGGTCGCGAGCACAGCAGCAGAGAACTGGACTCAGAGCCGTAGGCGCAGTGGACCCTCTTCCGGAAGTCCCTCCAGCCTTTGGAACTGGGTTCACACCACGCCCCCCGCCTCACGCTTTGCTCCTGCAGTGAACTACATTTCCCAGAATGCCACTCACCAGTCTTCCCAGGGTGCCAATAAGCGCCCGGATGACGCCATCATCCGGCGCGGTGTTTAGAGTCTACTGATGTCGTGGCGCTTTGGGGAATGAAGTTGGTGTTCCGTGGGGCCCTGGTACTGAAGACGCGGTCCGGGTGACCCCTCACTCTTTCCTACCACCCTCCCCCGCACACTTTTTCCCTCTCTCCTCTGGCAGGATGAGGCGTGCAGGCCTGGGTAAGAAGAGGGCTGAGGTTCGAAATTCGGGGCCCTAGAACCGGCCAATGCTGGGCGCGAGGGCGCGGGAGGAAATCGGACCGGTCTTCTGTCCCTGGCATCTGGGCCAAAAAAGCGGGATGTCTGGAGGGGTCTTTGGAGGCTGTGCCAGGTGGAAGCACACCATTTATTCCAGATTCTAGGAGTTTCCTTAAGTTTGATTCAGACTCAAGTTTGGGTAGTCTGCTAGAGAGAGTAGTGGAGGACTGGGAGGTGAGGTATGTACAGGTGCCAACTCAGTAGTCGAATCTTTTAGTGTAAGTGACTGACCGCGGTTATAGAAACTATTATGTTTCCCAAAGTCCAGCTCCGGTTTCTCTTTCTATACTGGACCTGGATTTTAGTTTTTTTCAGAAGTGAAATTTGAAGAGTGGGTGTTGCACACGCGAAGCACACTAATAATGATCATGTTAGTCTGGTAACAGTGAGTTACAAAGGTAAAGGTACGTGTCTTTACTGTTAAAGACTCTGGTATGTAACATCAGGGTCAAAGGCGATTTTACCGAAAACATTTATCTGAACCTTGTTCCACTGTTAAGGCAGTAGAACTTGGTAAGATTTGATGACTTAACATTTGTTCTTACCTTGTGGGTTAGGAAGCCCGCTCATCAAGCAGCAGGAATGACTTAGGCACCCGAAATTTTAATGGGCACTATAATAACTCACAGCTATTAGAACAGCATTTTCCGGTTCTGAAGGTTTCTGTTAGGACATGATTTTTTTCAAAAGAGAAGACCCTGCTAAATCAGAGTGCGATATATTTGAGAAAATGTATGAAAAAAGAGAATGTTACCTTTTCGGTCATTGTAATAAGATTGAAAAAGGAGTAAAAAATATTTTCCAAAAGTATCAGATATTTAAAGTCAATGAAGGTTGCCAATAACTATAGACTTGTATATTGATTAATAAGTTGTGGTATGAAGAAGTTTTTTTAAATGCAGTTTTTATGAATAGAAAGTGGGCCAGGTAAATTGAAGAGAGAAAAAGAAATAATTTTGAGCAAGTTTAGTTTTATGTGCGTAAATGTTTTTCTTTTTCATCATCAGTAAGGACAGCAAACATTTATTGTATACTTGAGTAAGCTCTAAGTGTACAGCCATCTGTTACCCTGTTTGTGCTCCCAAGCTTCCAATCCAGTTGGAGAGTAGGAATATGTGCAAAGATAAATTATATTGCGAGGTCATAGGTATACATCCAAGTTCCAGATAAATTCTAAAGATAGTGAATGTCTCAGAGATTTCAGAGATGGATCGCTGTGTACTTTGTGGAGACATAGGAACCTGAACTAGACCTTGAACAATGGAGGGCTGGAGAGGTAAGTTCCAGATGGGATGATGACCAAAAAAGTACAAAAAGATACAGAACTGGAATTATGAATGGTGTATTTAAGGGCTTATGATTAAGCCATTTTGGTTGAAGTACAGGACATGGGACCACATTGTGGAGATCTTTGCCTGCTAGGCCAAGGAGTTTGGATTTCATCAGTAGGCATTTAGGCCCTTTTGAATTTTTTTTTCTTTTTCTGCAGTGTGCCATGTTAAATTGCAGGAAAGGGACTTGAGAAGTGATTTTCAGTCCTGACTGTACATTAAAATCACCTGGGAAGTTTTTAAAGCATTGTTACCTGGACTTCAGCTCAGACCAGTTAAATTAGAATCTCTAAGATGGAGGTAAAGCTCCTCTGTGGTTGAGAAGAGAGGTGATTACTTAGGTAACCATTGTTATAATTTACATTGGTGTCAAGTGAAGTGACTAGGGCTTTTTGTAAATTTAATCTTGCTTTTCTTTCTTTAAGTATCAATGTGTATTGAATGGAATTTTAAATTTGGGATAATAATGACTCTGATAGATATCTATATGCAGAAGCTGGCACACTTCACGTGAATCTCTAAGTGATTTTGTTAGGTTATTGATAGAACCTACCCAAAAGAAGTAGCATTTGTCTAAATTAATGAATGCTGAGAATGATCTCCAGCACTCACTAGCTTTTCTACAACTTTGCATACAATAATCCACATGAAAAAGTGGTTAAACCTAGAATTTAACCAGATTAGCAACTCTAGCAATTTATTTGATTTTTTTTCATTATATTTGAGGTAGGTAATAGCTTGAGGGAAGATCAGCTCTTTAATAGAAGAAATCTGCATTGAAAGATTTCTGAGCAATAAAAAATGAGAATTTCGGTGTGAATAAATGCAACAATATGGGAGAACTCTAAAACTAAGATAGACAAAAGAGGCAAAACCAAGAAAGTAAAGCAAATAGCTATTACTTTAGAGTGAATTCCTTGGTGATATTGTCAAGTTATCAAGTTCAGTCAGTCAGCAATTTTTTATGGGGTAAATGTTATGTACTCAGAAATTTAGTCACATAAAACAAGATTATCCTTTTTTTTTTTTTTAAAGGATTGTGGTCCTTAAAGAGTTTACACAGAATGTCATTAATTAATAGAGTGAGAATGCATTTTTAATAGTGATTTTAATTGTTGAATGGGGGCAAAACATTATGCCCACTACTTGAGTTCTTAACTTTTATACTAACACATTTGGAGGGCTTCATGAGTAGTATATCAGCAGTTGAGGGAAAATTCGGATAGTACAACTCTCTTCTGTTTGAAACATGCTTGTTCAACATTTTGTTGTGGTTTTTGTGATGATGGAGATTGTATAGGTGTCTGCTGCATATAAAGTACTCATTAGGTACAGGGAGGAATACAGAAGAAACATGAGATATTGTCTTTGCCTTTACAGAAGCATGTGTTTCCATTCTTGACAAAGGTATGCACATTAAAAGTTGAATAACAGTGAAATCAGATTCTATTCATTAATTAGTTCATTTACAAGTATTCATTGAGTGTGCCTTAGAGTGTGTGTGTTTGTACATTTATGGGGGATATACAGTGATGAGTGAAACAAACTTAGTCTCTGTCCTTGTAGTACTGTCTTGAGTGCAATATTAGTGTTCACACAGTGAGAACTGTAAGAATTCGGTGGAAGTTTTGCTTCTTAGAGAAGATGACATTTGTACTGTGCCTTGAAAGAGCTTCCCAGTTACACGTTGACCATCCTTCAGTGACCTACTGTTACCTCCTGTCCTTCCAGCTCTTACTGTCACTGTTGCTGCATCTGCTCTTTGAGCATATGGTGACTCTAGTTTTGATATCATCCCCTTCCCCTACATTCTAGGCCATTATTGAATCCACTCAATCCCTGTCCATTCTAGTCCCCATAAGCCAGATCTTCAACCACTCTTTGGCAAGCAATCTCAACCTCTTGGGCCTCTGTTCCTCTGCAGCCCCAATACTACAAATCTCCAACTCTTGATTAGTCCAACCATCTGGCTTCTCATGGGCTAACTCAGGCCCATGAGCCTTCTGTAGAAAAATTACACATCTGGGAAGATTGAAGCGCTGTAATATATTGCCTTGAGCAGGTTTGTCTTATCCTCCTAGTAATCTTGTGCAGTCCTGGTCACTTTTCCCCATTATTCTCCTTACTGTTTATTCCAAATGATCACCCATTCTTCAACAGACATCCCTTTTTCTCCCTTTACTGAGAAAAGTGATGACAACAATTATGTAAAAAAAAAAAAAAGTGTAATAGTTAACTAGCACTTTCAACTGTGCTTTCCTCTCTCAATCCTCTGACACACGTATGCATTCACTGTCTAAGGGTCACTCCACCTGTTTGATTGCTTGATAAATATCAAGTACTATATTAGGCAGGAAGCTGGGAACTGCATTCTCAATGTCATCCCCTAGAGCTCCATAAAAGTAGCATCTTGAAAGAACAATAGACACATGGTAGTTCCTCAAATATATGTTGAAGAATGAATGAATCCCCTCTTAACTCTTAGGTAACATTCTGCATAAATTATTCCATCTCTCTCCTAGAGCTTTAATTTGCCCCCACCCACTATGGCTCATCCCCATGCAGCTCTTTATTTAAGAGAAAGAGATGCTGGTAAAAGACCCTCCCTCTGCCATGAGCTCCCATACCGCCATATTAACTGCTTTCTCCCTTTCCCTTTGTGGCAATGCTTCCTTAGTGGGTAGTTGATGTTACTACATTTAGATCTTTTATTAAAATATATATTTCTATTTGATCAAGCAATGTATCTTGAATATCCTGTGTGTCAGTGCCTATTTTAGTGTCTTTTGGGCAATTAATAAACCATAAATGTGTATTGAAATGAACTAAATATTCTTTGCTTAAGAGAAGGTAATAGAAAGAATTAGTCTGATCTCTGGTTATTAATTTTTAAAATTCATTTAAAATAATGTTATATACATATGTGGTCTGCAACGCCCTCCGGGGGTCTTTTTTGGTTTTTTTCCTATCAAGGTTTCAAAAGTGGCTTCTGTTTTTGCTCCAGCTACACTTGTGACTCTTATCCCTGCAGGTGAAGGAGTACCCCCTGGCAACTATGGGAATTATGGCTATGCGAATAGTGGGTATAATGCCTGTGAAGAAGAAAATGAGAGACTCACTGAAAGTCTGAGAAGCAAAGTAACTGCTATAAAATCTGTGAGTATATAACAGATATTTTATGTGTTTTATTTATATATTTATATATACTATATACGTATAAATTATGTACTTTTATTGGTGTCATACCAGGGAGTTCAGTTGCCCAAATACTATGATTTTTGTGATGTCAAAGTGCACTCAAAATTTAGACCATGTTTCGAGTAGGTTAGAAAATGAGGCAAATCAAAAGACATAGTATTCTTCTTTAATTTTTTTTTAACTCCAGCTGTTGTGTGTGGCACAATCTAAAATGCTATGTGTTGTTTGCTGTAATACCTGAAACAGAGCTGTCCCATCTTCTACCCCCAAGTAGCTTTTCTCCTTATTTTTTTTCTTCTTAATCTCCTCAGCTGCAAGTCTCAGTCTTGCACCTCATTTCATTCACCAAGTCTTAAGCTTTCTTTCTAATGTTTCTCTCTGTCTCTGCTTTTGTTTTTCTAATACTGTCCCCTGGTTTTCTTAGTTGAACTGTTGGGGGAATCTCTTCACTTTTCTATTTCTGGTTTTTTGTATGTTCTGATCTGAGTCACAAAACTGTTGCCACAGTCATCTTTTTAGAGTATTTTTAAAATTCCATCTCATACAACCGGAAGTCTTCAGTGTCCTCCCATGATTTAATGAAGTTAACACTTTGTTGCTTGTATGGATGGGTCCTTCAATGGTTGGCCTTAGCTTTTCAAAGCTTATCTCTCACACTTCCAGAATGTGCATGTGCTTTCTGCCAGCCAGATGTGTCCTGTGTTCTGTGTCCTGTGTATCCTGTCACTTTCCCACTCCCATATTTTTGATCACTCCATTGTTTTTTTTTTTTTTTTTTTTTTTTTGCCTTGGGCATTCTCTTCCTCCTTACATTGACTGAAGTCTTGCTCATCCCGAAAGGCCCCACTTCATTGCACCCATCCTTCCAAATTTTACCTGATTATCACATCCACAAGTGACTTTTTTCCATATGAACATAAGACAGTTCGTGCCATTTCTGTAGCATTATGCATAGTGATTTGCATTGGCATTATTTGTATATAAAAGAAATTTACCAGAATGTAGGGGTTTCTATTGTACTTACTTTTATATTGTAACAGCACCTAGTATAATTTTCTTATCAGTGCTATTAATTGATTAAATTTGTACTAAATAAAGGAATTATACCAAGATGATTTTAAGAATCTATATGATTGATTCTGCATTATGATAAACATGGTATACACTTATAAAACGTTCAGTAGAAGCCCATGTTGCTACAACTTAATTAGTATTTCATTATAGTCTTTGGAAAATTGAATTGTATTCAGCCTGGCGACTACTACATTTTGAAACAGAGTCATATTAAACCAAAAGAAGTTGATTTGTGAACTAAGTGATTTTCTATAATGTTAATAATTTAGAAAGTATAACATTTGGAAGGATTTAAGAATTAAATGCCTTAAAAAAAATACCCTTCAATGTTGATAATTTAGACTCTCTGTTAGAAGAAAGCTGTGATGTCCTAGAAATTTCTTTCCTTGGCATGAATGCTAGTTGTAAAAAGTAGTTGGGTGATTTGAACTATGTAGCGTTGTAGATAATTTATTGACTCTTGAGTTGTTAAATTTTGGGGGAAAGCTCATGTTTTGATCTATAGAATTCTGGTATAGTTTTGCATCAGTATTATCCCATATGCTTTCACTCAAATTAAGTTGAGGACAGTATTTGCAATGCTTTGTCAAGATTTTCAGTAGTTGATTGTATTTATTTAAATATCTTGGAAGTGGAGCCCTTGATGAATTTGTCCTGTAAAGTATTAGGTAGATTTTGGTTTGGATAGTAGCTGTAATTACCTATTGTATTGTTTCTTGTAAGCTTGGGCTCTTTTTTGCATAGCTTCAGGATGTAGCTAACTTAATTTGTAATTTTTTTTCCAATTTATTTTAAATGAAAAAATACCTTTAGAACTAAAGAAATAATCAATTTAGACATATATCTAATGTCACATTTCATTAGGAAAATATTAAATATTTATGTCTGGATTTGAATTGGTCATTTGGATCCTTGTATATCTTTTAAAATGCAAGATGGAAATATACAGATAAATGCTTTTGTGTGAATAAAATAAAGAGAAAAAAGCATGCAAGAATAAGAGAACCAAGGAAAAGTATGTAACCAAAATTAAAAGATGGAATTGAATATTAAGATGGAATCAGAATGAAGACCGAAGAGAAAATGTCAATAGTTTGGAGAAGTACAAATTCTAATTTTTTTTTATTAATTTCAGTGGGCAAATATCAGAAGAGAGTATATTTCATATTTCTAGAAGCAGTTTCATTTGAGAAAATGCATATGCTTATAATGGCATTATTTTTACTTTATAACATTTGAATACATTTATATGAGTAATGTGTACGCTTTCTTTATAGCTTTCCATTGAAATAGGCCATGAAGTTAAAAATCAAAATAAATTATTAGCTGAAATGGTAAGTGGTTATTTTTTTAACTATAATTTGATCTAATCTCAAATTTATTAATAGTTAATCAGGAATATCATTTCAACATTTATTCACTTTGAAATAGATCTACAGATCTTAAGTCCTAGATTCCCATCTATTTATATTTAATGTATTTGGAATAACTATAAGGTTTATTTTGGCCGTACTTGTGCATTTTTCTTCTTGCCTAACACATGTAAGTGGGAGAAGCAGGTAGATGCCAGTGTATCTTTGATCCTGGTGTTAGAAACATTGTTAAAGACTCAAGACAAATAATTATTTTGAATGGTCTTAGAAATCACAATGGGTAAAGACTGCAAGTGATTTATTGACCAAGCGATCAAAAAGCACTTTCTATCCAACCAAACAAATGTTTTTCACTTAATGGAAACTTATTTCTTTTGCATAATTTCCTAAGGATCCACTTTTGAACAAAGTGCTCATTGATTTGAACAGCCTGGAGCCTTTTATCTATAACAACATATACCTTTTCTGGTTAGAGCCTCCTTTCATTTATTAGTATTTATTTTGGATGTCAAACTTCTCTGGACCTTCCCTGGTTTCTCCACATCGTTTTAGCATATTGACTGCCACACCAGAAAAAAAAATGTTTTTCCCTGGGGCCGTGGTGTTTTATTATGAAAATAGAATAAAAACTTCAAAAACAAAACAGTCCTTTCTAATTTAAGGAAAAAATTGTTACTTTTTATTGTTTTCTGTGCATGAATTATATGCAATTAAATTGTCAATATTGTGGTAGTAAGAACATCAACAAGTAAGATTTCATGAACCAATTCAGTGTTTTGCCCAGGGGGCCACCCATCAAGTAATTGTATGCTACAGCACAGCAATGTGAGTTGCTTGCGCACCACTCGGCTCCCAAGGTAAAGAGACCTGTGAGTTACGTATACTTCGTGAGGCCCCAGGCTCAAAACTAGCATGAGTTAAATACAACTCGTGGCAGTTAATGTGTTAAAATTGTACTATTCAAAAATGAATTTGGCATTATGATCTTACTAACCTTGTGCACAATAATCACCTAGGGAACTCTTTAAAAATACAAATGCCTGTTTCTCACTTTAAGTACTCTGATTCAGATTTTCATAGGGAGGAATCTAGGCATATATATTTTGAAAAAGGCATCCCAGGTGATTCTGATGCATAACCACGGCAAAGAATCTAAAGAATCTAAAGATCTAAAGTGTGCGAGCTAGAAACTGAGCTATATGAAGGCTATTATTATGCCAGAGCCTTCACATCTCGGGATATTGAGATTTTATGAAAATACCTGATATTTCTCATCCATACCTAGTCCCCTTATCTTAAGACTTTTCCCAGCTATGTTTTATTATGATAGTTTTTCCCCATCCATATTGACAGTGCTTACCACATTTTACCACCTCTGTATGGTATTCTCTTAACTTTTAATAGACTCCACTGTATTTCAAAGTCAGCCTATCTAAACAAAAGGATCTTAAAAGTAAAGGTACATTAACTGCTACCATATGATATTTTGGATGAATTCCTCTGCTGGGAATCCATTTGATGTTGGAGAGCAATGCCACAACAAAAAGTTGTAGGAAAAAAACTGTATGATAGTCTACAAACTGCTTACCTTTATTGTTAATGTTTGTCACCCACATAATTAGAATAATACCTAAATAGTTTTGAGTTTTTGAATTATTCTGTGGGGCTGAATCAAATGATTACTGGAGAGTGAAAGACCCTTTTATTCATTGAGAGAATTGCTTTATTTTGCATGGAGTAATCATGCTGATTATCCACGATTATGAACAGGCTTCTGAATTGATTACAAACAAAAATTGTCATTAAAAATGTACTCTACTAACAGTTACTCAATTACCTGAATATTATAGACTATTACAATCTATTATTTTTTATTTTCCTTCTCATAGGATTCACAATTTGATTCTACAACTGGATTTCTAGGTAAAACTATGGGAAAACTGAAGATTTTATCCAGAGGGAGCCAAACAAAATTGCTGTGCTATATGATGCTGTTTTCATTATTTGTCTTTTTTGTCATTTATTGGATTATTAAACTGAGGTGATGCGAGTAAATGTGAGCTTGGAATTTGTTCCATCTTAATGGCTTGGAGTACTACTTTGATAAAAATCAGCATCAGAACATTCCCAATTTTCAAATACTATGGCCTTTTCCATTGAAAATTCCTGAATCTTATTTGTTTTATAAATCACATTAGATAATACAGTGCTCTTTGAATACTGTTTTTTGATGACTCATTTTAGCCCCTATTTTCAGGGGTGTTGACATGATGTCTCTACCATTTTTTTTTTCCTACTGTTTGCTAACTGTCACATTAAATAGCATTATAGTATTCTGTTGTTACCATAAACATAGGTATATGTTCCATATAAGGAAACTTAGTGGGAGGGTAACACAATGCTTGGAGAGCCTGATTCTAAGCTCTTAGATGGTGAACCAGTAAGAGAATGGTAATTAAATTTTCCTCAACTGTCAACTGTGATGATGTACTCCCCTTTCCTCCTTTCTTTAGTTAAAATTGTAGGCTGATTTCTTTTTAACTATAATCTTCCTGATAATTTTTGATGATATGACCCTCTTCCCTCTCTGTCCAAAGACCTCATTCTTTAAACAAAGCTTGTTATTTCAGCATAGTTCTAGTAGGGCCCAGTGCACATGTGTATCAGTATAGTTATTGTTTTATATTAACTTCGTAAATTCCATTCACTTGTCTTATTATAGTTTTATGATTTTTGGTACTTAGATATGCTATTTGATTATCATTTGTGACAGAATAATGTGAAGTTAAGTAATTGCTAACCTCTGAATGGAAATAAAGTGTTCAAGAATATTAATTGCCTCTGCTTTATTATATGTTCAAAGTAGATATTGAAAATACTCAGGCATTAAACGTGGAGTTAAGGGTATTTTTGCTTTAATCCAATGTATTTGTTTATGGAAAGCAAAATACAAAGGTGGACTGTTGAGTAAAAAAGAAATATTAAAATATTGTTAAATACTCTGTATTGCCACTATTTTGGAATTTACCTATTTATGGGCTCCAAAAGTAAATTTGTAAATAAAATATATTAATTGACTTTGTTGCTTCTTTAAGTCTCTTATATTCTTGACAGAATCTGAGAAATGGACCTGAAAACCCTGATTCCAACTCAAATCAAGCAAAATCAACATTTATATTATGTCAGAACTTGCTTCAAACAAATAAGCAAAACTGTATTTTCAAAAGCATCTTTAATTCTTTCTATTGTTAGTTATGAATCTGTCCTCATTGATTTTGCTGAGATTTCAGTCCTTTTTGCTTATCCCTAATTACCTGTCAATTCAGTTCCTATCTTTTCTGGCTGCATTTGTCATTTAGGCCTCTACTTGACAGGTTAAAAACACCAGAGCTGAGTGGGGTTAAGTGACTTAGCCCTGAGGTGTGATGGGAGAGGCACTGGTTTGAGTTAAATGACCCGGGTTCAAATTTCTTTTCCTTCACTCACTCAGTGCTTTTGGCCTTGGTTTCTTCATTACATTACCTCTTTCATAGGATTGTTGTGAGAGGTAGATAATATATGGGAAAGTGCCTGACACATGATAATCACTAAATAAATGTTAGTTCTCAACTATAATTAACAGAAATTAAGTGTCAGAAAAGGGAGTTATTTTAAGGGCAAGACAATAGGTTGGTTTCAGCCTTTGAGGTGATGACGTAAACTCCACGTGGGTATTTCATCAGGCAATTGGAGAATGAGTCATTCATTCAAGAAATTTTCAACTGTGTACTCTGTGCCAATTATGTGACACCAGAGCTTGGGAGACTCAAAAATTATTGTCAATAATTAAAGTTGCAAAAAAATGGGAAGAGCAGAACGCCAAAGAAAATGAAGATGAAAGCAGAGGAGAATCCATAATGGAACATATAGAAGATATCAAGGGCTTGGGAAAACCAGTGATGGCAAGAGAAGGATGGATTTCAGGATTGTTTGGCTATTTTTGTAAAGTATTGAAGTATTTTGTAAAGTATTAAAGCACTTTGAAGTTGGACAGTATCATCAAGAAAGTGGAGATTTTAGGAAAAAAGGTTTTGAGCAATGTAAAAGTGATTTTCATCATTGCATAATTCAACATTTCTTATTTTATGATTTGTTTTTTATTATTTAAGAACTGCCTACAGTAGGTCCTTACTTGGCATTTCATATCACTCCTTCACATCACTGTGTTTGCTGAGATTCCTGGCAGACAAGGAACTCCTCTGGAAGGACTGGCCTGTCCTTGCCCCACCAGGGATCCTCCTGCTAGCACCCTCTTCCTTCTAAAACAAATATGCACACTTTAAGCATCAGAATTCTGGAGCAGAGAACCCTAGCACCTGCACCCATAAGAAGCTTCTGGTTCTATAAAAGAAATAGTTTTCCTAATTTTTCAATGCTCTCAAATTTCAAATTATGCATTCTGAACTTACTTTGAGAGAAAATTTAAAAAGTGCTTGATTTCATTCAGTCATTAAGTAGTGTCATCAGGCCATGCTGATAAATAAACTTTGACTAAATATTTGCTGGGTAGCAGAATAGCACCATGGCTAAGACGGAAAGCTGTGAAGTCACAGTGGCTGAGCGTAAATCCTGGCTCCACCACTCACATTATGACTTTGGGTTGATGACCTCTCCATCTCAGTTACCCTATTTGTAAAACAGGAATAAAAATTTTATGAAAATAGACTCATAGACTGATAGTGATAATTAAATAAACTATTGCCTATACGGTACCTAGAATGGATTCCTGGTACTCAATGGGAGATATTAAATATTCTATTCCATTACTTCTCCTATAGTTACATTATTTTTAACTTTATTCTATTTTGGAACTCATTGACTTATGGTGTGAGGTAAGGGGCTTGTTTGATGTTCTTTTTCATTTCTGAAGTGCCAACCAGTTATTCTCACAGTAAATATTGAATAATACTCCCTCCCCTTTTTTCGATGCTCTTGTTATATACTGTTATAGCATATAATAGGATCTTTTTCTGGTATTCGTATTTTGTTTCATCCAGTTCTTTATCCTTGCACCAATACCACACTATTTTAATTGTTGGAGTTTCATGGTGTTTTACTAGTGAACAAATATTTTTATCT
>RJWJ010021613.1:0-27684 GCA_004363605.1 Indri indri | reverse complement strand
ACTGCTTTAAATAACTATAGTAAATTTTGTTTCTGACACAAAACCTTAATTGATAAAGTATTTGCTATCAGAGCAGTTAATATCCACTATCTTGAGTGAGAAAAATCAGGGCTGGTTATCCAACTAGAAATGGGACAAACACAGTGAGGGTTTACATGCCGCTACACAATGAGAGTCCGAGTGTCCAGGACACACAATGAGAAAGTGACTCGAATGGTCACAGCTGTACTGCAGCGTCCTACACATCACACTTCTGTCCTGCAGACTTGCAGTAAAAGACGTGGGATTGGGGGCTCCGAGTCACCAAGGGCCTTGTTCTTTTATGTACTGGGTTCTTACAAATGATGGCTTGGGCTATTCAAGACTCCGTTATGTCACCAACTGGGAGATGGCACCTTTGAGATTAGGGTTCTATCCCCCACGATTCTCTAAAACGGTGATTAATACATGCTATAATTCCTTCCACAGTCAGAATACTAGAATTCTGGATCAAAGAGTGGAGGTGAAATGGCACCTGCCACTATTCTCCTTAATGACCACCATGCAAAAATTTTTCTTTTCATATCCATGAACTTAGTTTCTACTGGTTAAGAGATTTTGGGTATCTAAGAGCAGAATGCTTCCACCAGGGGAAACTGTGATGCCTTTACAGAAAGAGATATTTACCATTTGGAATTCTGCAGGGAGTTAGCTACGCTCCCAGCAAAAAATTGGGTCCCTTAGGTAGGGGTCATCGCGAAGGATAAGAAAATAATAGAAAATGGAAAATAGTAGAAATAAAAGAATACGCAGAGACGAAGGTATAGTTTTATAGATTTATAAAGATAAAAGGCAAAAAGCGGAATACTCAGGGGACCTTGTGATTTCTCTGTTAATCACAAAGACCCAGAATAAAGTTTCACATGGGTATTTATAGGTACAGAGATCGGTTGCCAGGGGTAACAGATTTACATAATAACAGGTATTTCATTTTGGGTTACAAGTATTTCAAAAGGCTTCTATAGATCCCTTAACTAACTCTGGTTACAAAAACTTTCAAGGACAAACTTCTGAGTTCTAAGATAACCCTTAACCGAAGGGTTAAACAGAGACATAGTGGCCCCATATTTCTTTATCTAGTTATTGCAGTTAGAGACAGGTCATCAGAAGTCAAGCAGGAACTGTCCCTTGGGCTAATTGTTTTTAGCCGCAGGTATCTGTCTGTGGGCAGACACTCTTTGATCAGCTCTCATCCCATGATTCCATGTAGACCTTGCTTTGTCCTTCAAAGCAGGCGAGAACCACAGGTTTGAGACTGTGGGATCACCTTGAAAAGCAGCTGCTGCTGACCTTTTGAGATACCCTCCCGAGGTGGAGCAGGTTTGATATGCAAACTAACATGTTCACATATTCTTTCAGGACAGAGCCCTGCAAAACTTCTAAGACCATTTCTGTCTCTAATATAGTAATATTAATTTATGGAACAACAGAATTCTAATGCCTTGAACCAACAAGTAAAAAAGTGGATTTCTCTTTTGTATGGGGCTAGATTTATAAAATCAAAGTGCATATGAAAGCAACTTTGTGACGAGAGAGAGGAGTATAGCAAGAGCCTGGGGTGTCCTCTGGGATCCATCCTAATACTGCCACCTGTCATAGGAAAAGTTGATGGAAAACAAGGGCAACCCTACTAAGAAAGGGCTCTTAGCCCACCAGTCAGAAATGCTGACTGCTTACTTTCTAGCAGGGGGCAAAGGGCAGGTGGAATGCAGGGTGGAAAAAGGAAGTGTTAAACATTGGCCATGGCCACCTGGAGCAAAGACGGTATCAGTAGTCCATGGTCAGCTTGGCACGTTCTGTACATAGTTATGGCTGACAACAAAAGCTTTTTCTTCTCTCTGTTCTTGCCACTATTTTACATAAGGTATGTTGGTGGTGTTGTATTTAAAATTTAGCTCTTAAGTGACTGATGTTAATTTGCAAATTGGAATTAACTGAAAAAGTAATAAGCATCACCCAGAAAAAGACACAAAGACTAATAGTACTTTGGGGAGAAGGTCATATTTTCATTTATAAAAAGGAAACACGTTGTGTTAGGTGGCACGATGCAGCTGATGCTCTCACTAGGTTTATTTTTCCTTGTGGTAAAATACACATACTATAATATTTTTTAACAATTTGCAAGTGTGTAATTTGGTGGAATTAAACACATTCACAATGTCACGTAGTAGCATGATTATCTATACCCAAAACTTCCTCTTCATCCCGACATAAATCTGTACCCACTAAGCGGTACCTCCGCACCCCCTCCCACCTCTGGGCGCCTCTACTCTGCTGTCTCCTCTGGATCACCTATTATACGTGCTTCATAGAAGTGAAATAACATAACACTTTACCCTCCTGCATCTGCCTTATATCACTTAGCATGATGTTTTCAAGGTCTATACGTGTCATAGCAAATGAAATTTCTTTTCTTTCCTTTTCATGGCTATTGTTCCACGGTGTGTATTGCATATACTATATTTTATCATCCTTCCCTGTGTTGATGGACCCCTGAATTTTTCCCATCTTTTGGCTGTTGTAAATAATGCTTCTGTGACAATGGTGTACAAACGCTTCTGTGAGTCTTGCTTTCAATTTTTATGAATATATGCCTAGGAGTGGAAATGCTGAGTCCTATAGTCCTATGTTTAACTTTTTGAGGAACAACCAAACTATTAATATTTTCCATACATGCTGCACTATTTTACGTTCCCACCAGAAATGTGTGAAGATTCCAATTTCTCCCCATCCTTATTAATGTTTACTATTTTTTATATTATTATTATTATCATCCTAGTAGGTATGAAGTGGTATTTTATTGTGGGTTTAATTTGCATTTCTGTATTAACTAATGATGTTCAGCATTATTCTATGAGCTGGTTGGTCATTTGTATATTCCATGTGTTTATTGGTCATTTGTACATCTTCTTTAGAATAATGTCTATTTAAGTCATTTGCCAACTTTTAAATTGGGCTGTTTGTTTCTTTGTTGCAGAGTTGTAGGATTCTTTATATATTCTGGATATTAACTGATTATCAGATACTGATTTGCAGATATATTCTCCCATTATGTGTGTTGCCTTTTCACTTCCTTAATAGTGTCCTTTGGTTCACAAAAATATTAAATACTTAAATTTGATGAAGTCCAGTTTATCTATTTCTTCTTTTGTTGCAGGTGCTTTTAGTGTAATATCCATGAAATCATTGCCAATTCCAATGTCATGAAGATATTCCTCTGCATTTTCATCTAAGAGTTTTATATTTTCAGCTCTTAGATTTAGGCCTTAGATTCATTTTGAGTTAATGTTTGCATATGGTGTGTGGTAATGGTCCAATTGCATCCTTTTGCATGTGAATATCCAATTTTCAAAACACCACTTTTTGAAGACTGCCCTTTCACCATTGACTGGCCTATTGAAAATAAGCTTTATTGTGATATAATTATACACAAAAAACCTGTACATGTTTAATGTATATAATTTGATGAGTCTGGATATATGTAAATAGCTGTGATACCATTCAACACAATTAAGGTGATAACTGTATCCATTGCTTCCGCAAGTTTCCTTGTTTCCCTTTTATTTGTGGTAATACTACTTCACCTTAAATCTACCCTCCTAACAAGTTTTTAAGTGCATTATACTGCACTGCTAACTGCAGGCGCTATGTTACGTAGGAGCTCTCTAGACCTTATTTATCTTACATGCCTGAAACTTCATACCCATTGAGAACAACTTTCCATTTCCCCTCCTCTTAGTCCATGGAAACCATTATTCTATTTTCTGCTTCTATGTGTTTGAATATTTTAGATACTTCCTATAACTGGACTCATGCAGCATTTCTTGTTCTGTGATCAGTTTGTTTCACTTAGCGAAAGTCCTCCAGGTTCATCTATGTTGTCACAAATGGTAGGGTTTCTTTCTTTTTTAAGGCTTGATAACAGTCCATTATATGGATGTCTCACATTTTTAAGCCATTTATCCATTAATGGACACCTAGGTTGGTCTATATATTGGCTATTGTGAATAATGCTATACAAAACATGGGAGTGTGGATACCTCTTTGATATCCTGATACAAATTTTTTGATATGTACCCAGAAGTAGGATTGGTAGATCATATGATAGTTCTATTTTTATGTTTTCTTAAGAATCTCGTACTGATTTTCATGATGGCACCATTTTACATTCCTTCCAACAGTATACAAGGGTTCCAATTTATATACAACCTCATGAACACTTGTTATCTTTTATGTTTTTTGTTTGTTATATAGGCATCCTAATAAGTATGAAATGATGTCTCATTGTGGTTTTGCTTTGCATTTCTCTAATAATTAGTAATGTTTAGCACAAGCACTGCATGTACTTGCCATCAAATTCGTACTAACTGATCAACACTAAGGTGCTCACATGATGGTAATATTCACTGGGTGTCAGTCAGGTGGTGGGGTGAGTAAACTCACAACTAATGGATGTGGTGCACACTGTATGGGGGAGGGGCACGCCTCTAGCCCTGGGTTAGGTGAGGCAAAGTCATTACTTATAACCAAAATGTTTATACCCCCAGAATATCCTGAAATAAAATTTAAAAAAAGAAACAATGAAATTAAAGTTGACTTTTTAAAAAAATAAAATTGATAAACCTTTATCATAATTTTTTAAAAAAGAGGGCTCTAACAAATAAAATAAAAATGAAAGTGGAGAAATTATAATAGACACTTCAGAAATAAAAAAGGGCTATCAGGGAAAATTATGAGCAAGTATATACCAAGAAATTATTTACCTTAGAGGAAATAGAAACATTTCTATAAAAATACAACTTTGAGTTGAGATTGAGTCAGGAAGAAGTAGAAAGCCTGAACAGACCAATAACAAACAAAGAGATTTAAGAAGTAATCAAAAAACCTATCAACAAAAACAAAGTGCAAGACCAGATGGCTTCACAGCTGAATTCTACCAAACATTCAAAGAAGAATTAATACCAATATTCTTAAACTCTTCCAAAAAATAGAGATAGAGGAAATACTTCCAAACACATTTTATGAGGCCAGAATCACCTTCATACCTAAGCCAGAAAAAGATATCACCAGGTAAGAAAACTATAGGCTAATTTTTCTGATGAAAACTGATGCAAAAATCCCTAATAAAATATTATTAACAAGCTAAATTCAACAGCACATAAAAAACACTATACATTATGACAAAGTGGAATTTATCCTTGGCATACAAGTATGGTTTAATGTACACAAATCAATGTGACCCAGCACATTAATGGGATGAAAGATAAAAACCACATGGTCATCTCAGTTGATGTTGAAAAAGCATTTGACGAAGTCCAACATCTTTTTTTAAGAAAAACTCTTAACAGTTTAGATATAGAAAGTTCTTCAATATAATAAAGGCCATTTATGAAAAATCCACAGCTAATAATAATGAAAGGGGGAAAAAAAAAACCTCAAAGCTTTTCCACTATCTGATACAAGGCAATGATGCCCACTCTCACCACTTCTATTCAGCATAGTACTGGAAGTACTATCAAGAGAAATCAGACAAGAACAATAAATAAAAGCTACCCCAATAGGAAAGGAATGAGTAAAATTATCCCTGTTTCCAAATGGCATGGTCCTAAATGTAAAAATCACTAAAGATTCCCCAAAACACTGTTAGGACTAATAAATGAATTCAGTAAAGTTGCAAGATACAAAGTCAACATACAAAAATCATAGCATTTTTATATACAAATAATGACCTAGCTAAAAAAAGAAATCCTGAAAACAATCCCATTTACAATAGAATAAAACAAAATGCTTAGGAATGGGTTCTCTCTTTTTTTCAGACTTTCAGCACTTTGGTTATAATATGTCTCAGTGTGGGTCTTCTTGAGTTTATACAACTTGGAGATAATTTAGCTGCTCGTATTTGTAGATTCATGTCTTTAATCAATTTTGGGGAGTTTCCAGCCATTATTTCTTTAAATATTCTCTCTGCACCTTTCTTCTCTCTTCTTCTGGTACTCCCACAATATGTGTGTTGCTCCTCTTCATGGTGTCCAAATGTCCTTCATACTCGGTTCACTTTTTTCATTCTTTTTTTCTTTATGTTCTTCAGAGTCAATAATTTCAATTTTTCTCTCTTCATGTTATTCTTTCTTTTGCCTGCTCAAATTCGAATCCCTCTGGTAAATTTTTTTGTGTCATTTATTTTACCTTTAATCTTCCAAATTTATTTTTGCTTCCTTTAAACAATTTTTATCTCTTTATTCTTACTGTTATTTTGTTCATACATCTTTTCTTCTCTGTGTCCATATCTTTCTTGAGCTCTTTGAGAATCCTTAAGTCAGTTGTTTTAAAATCTTTGTCCAATAAGTCTGACATATGGGCTTCATCACGGAGCATTTCTGTTGATATTTATGTTGTTCCTTACATGAGCCATGCTTTTCTACATTTTTGTCTGCCTTGTGATATTTGTTGTTGTTGTTGGAAACTGCACATTTGATTCTTATAACCCTGGGAATTGGATTCTTCCCCTCACCAAGATTTTTCTTTCTTTTTTAATTATTATTTTTATAATAATTGAAGGTGTCGCTATCCTGAGGATCAGCCTGAGGTGAAAGCTTAAGGTCTTCTCAGGTCTTTTCTGAGCCTGAATATTTCCCTTGCCATGTGAGGTGGCTTTACAAACTCCATCGTATACACTGTTGCCTTTGAATGTTCTAATCCTTAGATGTCTGGCTACCAAAAAGGGAAAAAGGGAAAAAGGAAAAAAAAAAAGCAAGTGCTGTTCATATAAATCCTCAGGAAACCCCCAGCTGCTGGGGTGAAACAATGACAGCCAGTTTCTCTGCCTGAACCTTGGCAATCAAAAGCAGCTATCAGGAATCAGAGCACAAAACCCCAACATTTGGAGGGAAAGATTCTTAATTTTCACCCTGGCTCCAAAAAACTACCCCAAAATCTTGGGCCCATCTGCCTGCCACAGTGCTGGGGAGTGGGGAACAGATAGATACTGAAACTGGCTATAACTTCACCACACTTAATCAGCCAAGCCTTTCCTGGGAAGCTGCAAGAATTCAGATATTAATATAACCCTGAAGTTCGAAATAGTTCCTTTAGAGAGTTTTTGGCAGAGCAATTGTTGTCTAGGGGGACAGTTGAATTCCTAGTGCTTCCTCTTTTGCCATCTTCCCTGACATCACTCCCAACCTGGGTTTTAGGTGCAGGTAGAAAGATTCATTTGAATGCCAAATAGACATACATGCACTTGTGAGTATGGTTGATCGGCATTTACCATTCCTGCCTAGCACATCCTCTGCTGCGGAGTTTGAAAACCGAAAGTTCCCTTTTCATGACTCCCTTGCAGCTGGGATTCTTCATGCATCAATTAGCTGCATTTTATTTGAGACTCGGAAGAGGAACTTGAGGCCAACACGATGCAGGCATATGTATTTATTGTGCTCGGCTTTGTTGTGCTTTATAAATATCTCATTTTTCTTTTTATAAATAGGTTTTGTGGCAAACCTACATCAAGGAAGTCTATCAGCACCATTTTTCCAACAGTAGCTGCTCACTTTGTTAGCATTTTTTAGCCATAAAGTATTTTTTAATTAAGGTATTGTCACAGTCATGTTCACAGCTGAACTTTGAAGTGTTGCCTCAGTTCTTGGGCTCTGGGCTTGGAGGAATCACAAGCCTTGGCTCATGAGAAGGAGAGAGATGACAGACACTCAGCCAGTATTTGTGAAGAATTTATTGTAAGGAAAGTCTAAGGGTGGAAAGAGAAAGAACGTTTCCTAAGGGGAAACGGGTCTGTCTCCACGAGTGGAGAAGACACTGTCTACTTCTATGTGTTTCCTTTTATATGTTAGTAGTTTAGGTAAAGGTTAGCTATAGTTATAACTATTCACTGTTTTGGGGACTGAATTCTTTCCAGGTGTGGATATGACTTAAAGGCTATGTTCCATTCATTTTTTCTGGTATATGTACGATGGGGAAAGTTCCATAACCATTTATGGTGTTTTTTCATTCCCTGGTGGTCAGTGTTTCATGGCCTAATTACCCCGTTCTTTAAGACTGAAATAACCGTTCCCTCTTTTTACTTTTCTACAACTATTTCTCATTTTTGTTTTTCTGCCCCTAACAGTATGTACACTGTTTTTTAGACAATGCTATTGCACAGTTAATCGACTACAGTATAATGTAAACATACCTTTTATATGCACTGGGAGACCAAAAAATTTGTGCAACTCACTTTGTTGTGATATTCACTTTATTGTGGAGGTCTGGAATACAATTTGTGACATTTCTGGGGTATGCCTGCATTAAATCTGCCCTTAATGTTTTTAGTTATTAACAAAGTCACGTCATAGCGTTTTCCTGTGCTGTTTTCTCTAGTTTCCTGGGTAGCAAATTTAGAGTTTCAGTGTCCTGTCACCAGCATTTATGTCAGTGTTGGTAGCTACTTCTTGGACCATGGATTGAGCAGGGGAGTTGTATTCAGTAGCAGATTGATACCCTCACTCCAGTGCAGCTGTGTGCCAGTTCTCTGAGGTTCTGGGAGTCTCCCAGGAGGTTGAGAGTAAAGCTCACTCTTTCAGTCTTTCTAATGTCCTTAAAAGGCACCTTTTCCTCTGCATTAAATGCCTTTATGATAACATACTCACATGGGGTCTGTTTCCTGAAATGACTCTAATTGTCAAGTGTGGTAAATGAAACAAATAGGTTGCATTACAACCTCTAGAGACAGCACAGAGGAAGAAGTGATGGGATCTGCTGAATCTTCTTCATCCTGTATAAGTTATTACTCAAACTTTTACATATATCAGATAAAATATTAATACTCATATTAGGCTCTATTTCTAGAGATTTTATCTCCATATGGTGGTTTGAGACCCATGTATTTCCTTTCATACTTAACTTGGTTAGAAACTCTTCCCATAGGAGAACTCAACATTGGATGTTGGAAAATTGATCCCACAAACTATCTTTTTAGAAGAATAAATCCTAATTTAATGGGAATAGAAAAAAAATGAGTTACTTGAAGTCATATTACTTTCTCCCAAATGTTGGCTATTATTTCAATTTGTTCGTAATTTATCTATGCCTGTCCAGGAAGCATATGTCTCCCAAAATTGTGTCTCTTGAATCCTTAGCATAGTGTCTGGCATTTTAATGTCACTGACCAGTGATGTTAACTAGTTTTATTACTATGTGTTTTTATTTATGTGTTTTTATAAATCAGTAAAAAAAAGACCCCATCTTCTCATTATTAGGGGGAGCTTATATATTTCACTTGCTTACATAATGAAAAACTTAATGCAGGCTTATGCCCTGAATAATGCACTTTCTATTTTGATATTGCAAAGCCCATAATTTCTGCCCAAAGGGCTTGGTATGAAACTTGTATATGATAAGTTGTTGCATTTACTTTGGTAACACAATTTAGTTGAATGGTTGAGTCTAGTATTATGAATTTAGTGTTTGTTCTTACATAATCCAGGTTATATCCTATTCCAATCCCAATGTCCTTCCCAGCTTTGCTGTGTTGAATTGAATATTACAGGGGTCATAGGAGTCACCAATCATTTATATTACACAGAGATTGTTTTTTCATAGTGGCATTTGGATCATATAAGTTTTTTGGTAGACTCCAATGTATTGTCTTTTTTTCCCTCACTTGATCCTCACAGTAACTCTGTAATGTAGCTAGGTCAGTCATTCATTGTTATTTCTATTTTAACAATGAAGACAGTGAAGTATAAACAGATGAAACCATTTATACAAGGTCACACAATTGAATAGGAAAGCGCCAGGCCCTGGCCCTCGCCGCCTGATTCTTAGTGTAGTGTTTCCATCATAACCAGACACAAGTTCCCTGGGAGGTCCTGGCTTGCCAGGTGTTGTTCATTCTTCCACTGGCAGAGGAGAGGGGCCAGGACTGGAGTCTGAGTAAGCCCGGCCCCACTGCGGCATTCCAGCGCTTCTCCTGCCTCGACTGCATGGCAGAGACTGCCCTGTGCCAGTGTGCTGAGTGCTGGGGGCAGGGAGAAAGAAGAGGAAGGAAGAAGAAAGAAGAGAAAAGGAAGAAATTAAGTAGAACAAGAAGTGGTATCACATGAAGACAGTCACTTCTTTCACCTAAAGCTGAGTGTGCTTTAAGTGACAGTGAAAGGAAGACGGTGATGGAAAACACCATTGTTTCAAAATATATATAGTTATCTATCTAAAAAAAAAAAAAACCTGCAACGTTCGAGGTATTTTTAGGCTAAGAACTAGCCTGAAATAACCTTATGAAAATTAAAGACAAAATTTCCCCCAGTGAAAATTAAGACAGGATAGAATTGGTTTATTTCCCAATGTCCCAGATTTATTTAGCATGAAGGCATTGATAGATTAAGAAGCCATCATGTTGGAGTCGTTTCCTAGCACACCTGTGCTGCACTCTGGACTTTGAAAATGCCTCCTTACCTGTGTGCTTTACTCCTTGAGCGATTTGTACCCTTAGTTTTTTTTTTTTTTTCAGGTATCATAAATATTTGGTTCAATTGATTCAGTTCAACAAATGCTTATGGAAAGTTTACAATAACTCAAAAATGCTATTATGCATTATAGACTAATTGTGAAATGTAGACATATAATTATATATATATATCCTTTACCATATACATGTGTCTGTATATATGGGATATATATATATATATGCACACATATATACACACACAGTTCCTTTTCCTTGTCAATTTTTAAAAAAATTTAGATTTAAAATTCCTGTAGAAAAGTTATTTTGTTTATGTACTTACAGTGTTATTTATATGACCTCAACATAGACTTTTTTCTTCTATTTATTTTTCTTTGTAATTACATATTGACAAATTATAGTAGTATGTATTTATGGGGTACAAAGTAATGTTGTGATATTTGAATATAATGTGGAGTGATTAAATCAAGCTAATTAATCACCTCATATATTAGACATTTTTGTCATGAGAACATTTGAGATGTATTTTCTTATTGATGTTAAAATATGCAGCATTCAATTATTAGCTATATTCACCACACTGTGCACTGTATCTCAAAACAAAAATTCAAATGCATTCCTCCCATCTAACTGAGGCTTTGTACTCTTTAATTATCATCTTCTCATTCCCTCCACCCCAGCCTCTAGTCATCACCATTCTACTCTCTGCTTCCATGAGTTCCATTGTTTTAGATTCCACAGATAAGTGAAAATTTGCAGTATTTGTCTGTACATGTCTGGCTTATTTCACTTAGCATAATGTTTTCCAGTCCCACATGTTGTCACAACTGACAGAATTTCTCCCCTTTGTCAGACCGGGTGGTGTCTTGTCTTGTTTCAGTCATTTCCTATTTCACTCGGCAATCCCAGCTCCATCACTTCCGTCAGCATCGTAAACATTTCGCCGAATGCCTTCATAGTTCTGCATTGCAAGCAGAAGTATTTGGGTTGAGATATTAGTTCTGAAGAGGAGCTAGCCCTCAGGGAGGAATTCAAAGAATGGCATTAATTTACAGATGTTACCCTGCTTTGTGGACTGCTCCTTAGCTCTGCAGACCCAGTAGCGAATTTTGGTAAGATTGACAGATTGGAGCAGAGTTTGGCTGATGATTCAAGATCACTCAGGGCACAAAAGGCTCTATTTCCAAAAGGACAGATAAGAGGACTGGAAGATTCTCGTAGCCAGGACTGCTTGTTCTCTCTATGGGGAAACCTACGCAGGAAGGCACATGGTGCCATAGTTACCATGGGGTGGGTCGCATAATGACTGGAACCACTGGATGTGCAGGTGTCCCTGCACTGTAGCCATGGCACCTCCTGGTGACGCACATGTCTGCTGCTCCCTCTCCAGACTGTGGCGCACACTGACACGCTTCATGTGCAATTTTCTCTTTGCCGCTTTAGGCCCATGCTGTCCTTCCGACAGCAGATCAAGATGTCATGGGATCTGTCTTTGTTTTCTTAGCTACGGTCATCCTTAAATCGTGCTTCCCTGAGATTAAAACCATGTTTATGAATCATAAATTGCTAGATATAATTTAGCCTCCCAGTGAATTTATATTCAACCTATGAAATTGCTCTCCAAATTATCCCTGCTTCTATACTGTTATTAATTTTGGCTAAATGGTTAATGATCCAAAGACAGCTGGAGGTCAGTCCACTATCACACACGAGTGGAAATAAGCCACAGAGGCATTTTCCAGCCCCTCCCGGATCTCCTTACCGGGCCGCCCATTTGGTATTGACAAGGAAGAGTAGCTCTTGCAGATGCACTCACCCTTACAGAACTGTTTCTACAAACTGGTTTCAGAAGTTCCAGTGATGGTTTTTGTGGATAACTTATGCTTTATCCCACAGGTTAGGAGATTATAAATACATTTTGAAAATGCCTGCTGATTGAAAGTACATTACCGAGAGAACACTGATTAGTAGAATTGTTGTTGGTTGTTTTTCCAAAGTGAGCACTTGACCACGCCTGTCCTCTCTGGTCTGTCAGTGCCGGTGGGTTCTGAGAGTGCAGTGCGGTCTGCGGATGTGCGGATGCGCAGGTCGTCCTGCAGTGCAATTCTGCGAAAATGGACAGTCGAAGACTATTATTTTGCTTCTAAAACTGCCATCCTGTAAAGCAGAGTTTAAGGTATTTTGAAGCAATAGGAGAGAGATTTATACCGAGGACTTTCTAGCCAAGCCTTCCCGAATGCACACACAGTGCACATCGGATACTTGTAGAGACTTCACCTTCTGAATGCTGACAACACGGCAGCCGGATTTCCAGACTTAAAAATATAGAAATTAACAAGAAAAGCCTCTTTGAGCACAGGTGAGGATACAGAAAAGAACCAATGATTATATCTAGTAGGATTTTATATGCAGAAGAAGCATTGAGAAACGAATTTTATGAAAGGCAGGAGAACGCCAGTGCTGGTGCTGGCGGGGCTGAGCTGGGAGAGTTGAGGCAAGGCCGCCGGGGAGAGGGCTCGGGTCAATGAAGCCCCTTGTGGAGAGCTCGGGGAGAAGATTTCCTGGGAACCACAACTGCAAAGGACCTGCCGCGGAAGTGAGTTTGCTGTGTTTGACATGCAGGGAGACCCATGTGGCTGCAGTGACACCGGCGAGGGGTCGGGGGAGGGGGAGTCTCGAAGGCCTATTGGCACAGCAGGACGTTTGAGTTCATTCCAAGTGGTGGGCACCACTGATGCATTTTGGGAAAAGGCAATTGATTTCCTGATTTATTTTATAAGATTATTTTGACAGTAGTCTCTTGTATGTATACGGTATTTCAAACAACAACAACAAAACTCTTGCCCTGTGAAAAAGAGAAAACGGTGAATAGGCGAGAATGCAGAGAGACCACTCCAGAGGCCATTTTATTGAAACAGCAACAAATAATTATAGCACGGGTGGAGGTGGGGGACATGGAGGGCATGACAGTGGCCAAATTTGGGGGGTATATTGTGAAGGTCTTAAAGGTTTTGGTAATGAGATGCTATGGCAATCAAAATACCTCTATGTATCTCTGTCTGAGGACATTTGGGAATAGTAGTGGCATCTGCCAATATGAAGAAGACAAAGAGAAGAGTGATTCTGGAGTTGGGGGGGAGAGAAAAGGAGAGGAGTGGTGAGCACGGGTTCCGATGGGATCACGCCAGGTTCGGGCTGTTTATTAGGTGTCTGAGTGGAGGCTGTGACCAGGTCAGGAAATGCACTGCTCAGGAGTCCTGGTGAGGCGCTAGGGCCGGGTGTGAACTTGAGAGCCAGCACAGTCTGCCTACGTTAGTGTGCAGATGGCCTTTGAAGTTGCAGAACTGGTGAAGGATAAGCGTAGATTAAGAAACAGAGCTCTGAAAACCCAGCTTTGCCACACTGTGCGTTGCAACATTCGGAGGTCAGCAAGGGGAGTCCAGCAAAGGAGGCTGAGAAGAAACAGCCAGTGAGGTGAGAAAAAAATCAAGAATACAATGTCTGGGAGGTTAAGTAAAAGAAAAAAGGATGTTTGAAGAAGAGATAGTCAGGTGACCATTGTTTCTGAGAGGTCATTAATTTAGCCCTGAAAATTGGCCACTGGCTTTGACCTTGTGAGATGATTGGTAACTGGGGCGGGACCCCTTTCAGTGGAGAGGAGGCGACAGTACCCTGGCTGGCATGATGGGTTCAGGAAAGAATGGGGATTTGTGCGGTATTTAGGATATAAAAAGACACAGAAGACCTTTCGTCTTGCCATAAAAGTAAGAAGAATCTGGATTAGATCAAAAGACTACTTACCTATGAGACATTTGAAGATTAGTGACTCAGAGAATCCTCATTGAACTTGATTCCAGAAAATAAAGCCCTTCCAAGGGGAACAGCACACAGCACCAGTGCCTGGGGACAGACTGGCTGTGGATTTGGTGTCTGCAAATGGAAAGAAAGGCTGACAAGGATGAGGGACTTAGCTGAATTCAGGAGAAGACAGCCAGGCTATCGCCACTGGGAGGGTCTGGCAGGACAGGCAGGTGCCTGGAGAAGACGCAAAGCGGTAAGAATTCAATTAATTCCTCATTCAGTACTCTGCCTCTGCTTCTGCGGGGAGCTGGCCATGCAAGCATGACTAGAAACTGAAGAAAGAAGGCAGTGAGTGTGCGTATACGGGGGCCTGCTGCACCTGAATTCTGGGGAGAGCTTGCAGCTGGTGCATGGGCCACCTCTCTCATGGCTTAAACGTTGATAAGACCTGAGAATTCAGCTGCCACAAGCCTTGAATAAAATGGGTCTCAGTCTTATCTCCTGACTGCGAGTCTCGAACTCCTGAGTTATGCCATTCAAAGCCATGTAGCCCAGCAGTGTGATTTTGCCAGAGTATCTGTGGCTATTGCAGTTATGGTGGTCAACACATTTTCAAATGAGTTGGTGACTTTTAGAAAAATGAAGGTGTTCTGGCCTTGGTGAGGGCTAGGCTTGAGAAGCAACAGTGTCGAAGGGGAAATAGCTGTTTCTGGCCCCTGCGCCGTACTCCAGCAGTAAAAACCTGTGTAGAAGAGAAATAGAAAGTCAGGATACGGAAGACGCAGAGCAGCCTTCATGCGCATGTGGCAAGTCGCGGAATTCAACTCACTATGGCCTGCGGACGACATTTCCGTGAGGAGCTTCCTTCGCTGATCAAGGTGCAGGCGGCTGGTTTCTCTGTGGCCTCTCACAGCAGCTTGTAGAGGGCCTTTTGTCCCCGAGTCTCTCCACATGCCCTCTTCCCTCTGGGCATGTCTCTGCATCTGAATTTCACCTTCTAATAAGGACACCAGTCATATTGGATTAGATACCACCCCACTGACCTCATTTTAACATAATAATCTTTTTAAAGACCCTATCTTGAAATATACAATTACATCCTGAGGTACTGGGAGTTAGGACTTCAACTTAGGAATTTTGGGCACAAAATTCATCCGATAGCACTTAGCATGTGAATATATACATATTAAAATATATGCTGAGAGCATTTGGATATTTTGTCTACAAGTTCATTGCTTGCATCTAGGCATTCAGAAACAATGCAGTGGAAAGATAAGAGTGTTCATACAAACATGAATTTTTAAAGTAGAAGATGTGTGAAATTAGAGGTTGAGATAAATCATTCAAATTCAGAAGTTTACTGAGAAGTTACTGCATGCCAGGCACTGTGCATTCACAACCGAGTTCAAAGAACTCAAGAGTCTAGCCCAGAAGAAAGATATATTAGCTAAATATTTGAATACAGCTTACTAACATGGACATTAGAATAAAAGGGAGGCGGTACACTTAATCCAGGTTTTTGAGTTCTAAAAGGATAATCAGGAAAAAGCAATGTTCAAACCAAATCCTTAAAGATGAATCGCTGTCAGCCCGGTCCCAGACACTTGATAGTCATGAAAGAAGGGAGGGAGGACGGGATCCCAGTTGCAAGTTACAGCATAAAACATTGCGGAGTCTTGAACCAGCTTTGATCGTGACATTTCCTGATTAGTTCCTTAACCGACTTGCCTTTGGTGTGTGAAGGTTGGTCTCACTCCTTAGCTCAGCATTCACAGTCCTGCACCTTTGGGCTGCAGCTCATTTTTCTGAATTTATCCCACTGAGCTTCTCCAAAGGTATGTATGATCAAATTTACCTCCACACACAGGCCTTGCTCTTTCCTGACCTTTGTGAGTTTCCTTACTAAGAAGTCAATAAGGAACAATTCTCCTGTCTTCTCAATTGCATGGCTCATTTCTACTAATCCCCAATGCAAGCAGGCATCGAATGCTGTCATCTCTGTGAACTTCTGTGCACCCCAAACAACTGTGGCCTCCCTTCCCCGAACCCCCACAATGCACTGTTTATTTGTGTGTCTATACAGACCTCAGCCTCTGGCTGGATTCCCTGTTTCAACATCCGCCTCTACCATTTACTGGCTAAATTACTTAATCTCACCAGCCTCAGTTTAGTAATCCATGTAATAGGGGTAATAAAAATCTCTATCTCAAAGGAATTTTTTGGATACATATTATTTTGTTTATTTTGAAAGTCAGATATGCTAAGATATAATGAATAAATGCCTAGGCCGTATGTGAAAGGCCCAGGAAGTGCTACGAATTTTTGCTGCCATAATTTTCTTTCCCTATAGCCCCTAGATAGTGACTTCCACATAATAAGAAATTAAGGTTTGAGAGTGTGTGCACTAAGCCGGCCTAGGCAGCTGATTCAGGAAGACCGGGGAGTTCATGGAGGCAGATGAATCCAGGTGCATGCATTCCCGAGCTCCCTTAATAACTGGCTGTGTGGCCTTGAGTGTCTCCCTAAACCTCACTGACTCGCGGTATCCTTACCTATGAAATGGAAACAAGACAACTTTCCTTCCATGAAATAAGTAAATTTTCATAGTACATTAACATATGACTAACCAATAACAATGCTTCATGAAAAACCTTATTATGACTTTCATGACGTTTTAATTGTATTGCTAGTGTTGGTGGTGACCGTCACTGCCCAACGGTGTGCACGCTAGGGGACAATGGGTGTGGACACCTTCCTGGTCTTACACGTAGGGTTTGAACCCTGCTTTAGGAGCTGAGCTTTGGAGCTTTGCTTTGTTTTGTTTTGTTTTTACGTCTCTATCAATTTTTTCTTCTTTGAAAGGTACATAATAATATTTATGTCTCAGAGTTTTCTGACGGTAAAATAAGACAGTGTTTGTAAACCTCTTTTTATCTACTGATCTATCCTTTTTAACTACTTTAACCTTCTTAATACATAATAAATATTCAATAAACTTTTGTAGAATGAATGCCAAGTCCCTAAAATGAAAAGCCAAATGATTTGATTTCTATTTCCAAATCCGCTACTAAACTGGTTGTGTGATTTTAGGAAGATTATTTTATTTCCTTCTCTAAAATATGAGTGAATATAACTTGATTATCACTAACAGCCTGTGGTAGACATGGTGCATTGATGCTCAATATTTATTTGACTAGTCTTATACTGCAGATTCCTCACCCTCCAAAGTGGGGTTCAATTTACTCACCAGTGACAAATGTGGAAATATAGAATAGAACACAACAGAATAGGAGAATAAAATAGAAAGTATCAGGGTGCATCACACCTAGAGAGAGTTAGTGTAGGTTTAGAACCTGTATATATGCTTGTGTGTGTGTATATATATGTGGATTCATGTTTACTGTATCGTGATATAAAGTGTGATTTTACAACCAAATATGTTTTAAAAACTATCTTGTAATGCGCCATCTTTTATTGTGGGGACTGCAAAGCTGAACACTGAAATTTACCAGACGATCTTGTAGCTGGGATTCCAGGTTGGATTTGGATTCAACAGGGGAAACACTGATGTGAGATATAGGTTATGCAAGTGAAGCGAAGGCTTCGATGTGCACACTTTTGTTCTGCCAGGCAAGGCGGACAGGCACAGGGCTTTTCTACAGAGTGTCAAGTCATAACTACCTTGAGTGTTGAGAAGACACCTGCACTATTTCATGACGGTACCTAAAAATGGGCAGCAGTGGTCCCCACTCCTGGCTCGAGGCTCAGGGTGAGCAGCCCTGGAGCCACTGTGGGGTCGCAGCCCAGGTGGTGGTTCTGGAGCTGAAAGTCAGAGAGGCACATTTCTGGTTCCCCCGTTTGTGAGTGTCACAGATTTGCCATCTTCCCTGCAGGCAGCATCGCTCCGGAAGAATTTTGGGAGGCAAACTGTAGAGCAGCTTCTACAGCCCTGCCAAAATGTTGTGAGCAAATCTATCCTCTTTTTAATTACTTTAAGCTTCAAATAGGTCAAATGCCTTAGGTTAATTCCAGGAGAATCCTTGCCGATATAGTCCCTTTCACTTCTAATACCCTGAGGTGACAAGGGTGGCACTGCTGGTGGTGATGATAATGGTTGGATTTCTAAGCTGTACTTTCTTTCACCCCAAATAAACGGAAGTCTGCAGCTCTCGAAAAGGAAGACAAGGTGCTGCTTATCCCGTGGATGAAACATGCTTGGTTCTCTCTACCAGAAAGGGCTCCGGACACAGCAGCTCGTCTGCTGTGTTGAAAGGACATTTTTAGTTGAATGAGTGCTAAGCGCAATAATAAAGGTGGCTTCGTTTGGACACCTTTGTTTGAACAAGCATCTGAGAAAAAAGCATCCCTTGGGTCTGACGGGGGACATTGGTGCTGGCTACTCACATACTTCCAGGGAGCTTTGATGGCTTATAAACTGCTTCAGCTGTAACAGACAGGATTTGAAATAAAGTCATAGGTCTAGCACATTTTCTCTCCTGTCTTTGCACTTGTATAAATTAAAGCTACCCAAACGGCTTTCATTTCTCTTTTAATTTAAATCTGGTCAAAGATGTACTACTCTAGCTGCCATTCTGTATAGTTCTGTATCAAATTGTATTTTCCAGCCAAATTATTTTAAAACCCTAAAATTAGAAGTTTGTAATAGTAAATGCCAGTTTAATTCATGAAAACTCACGGAAGCACAATGATGTGAAATTCCCCAATGAATTATTCTTAGGTGGACAGCAGCTAGACGTGTGCGTGAAGGCCGGGGTGCGGGAGGATCACGTTATCTGCAAGGGCCAGCACACTTTGCTCCTTTAACCATCTGGTGACAAGGAAGTCACTTCTGGGCTTTTTGATAAATTACATGCGTTGTTCTTAGTTGTTGTGGCTGAGAAAACCGAAGGCAGGTGGATGCTGAAAAATAAAGCAAGGCAGATGACAGGAGGATTGATTAAAATGATAGTGTGATTTCAACTGGTTAGAGGCCAGAGCCTATTTGAAGTTTAGGCCTTCTAGTTTGAATTTAAATTCTCTTTTCTGAATGAGGATTTTAGCTTATTTAAATATTTAAAATATCAGTGTCTGTGAGTTCTCGGAAATAAGTAAATGGTCTATAATTACACTTTTAATGTGAAATATAAAAACGTAAAATTTAAACATAGAAAAATATGGGCACAAAAGATTCCGATGGTGGATGATAATTTTTGGCATAAGATTAATGTATACTTCTTATGATCTTGAAAATGGAAGTTTAAAACACAGTGTTTGTTTAAGCAACTCACGTTTCCTTGTTTAGTTGTCAATGATATCAGGTCCACTCTTAGAGAGAGATTAACATAAACAGGGAAAACTGTTGTCTGGTACATTAACCGCAACTATCATTGGCTCAGCTTACTTGTTTAAACATGAAACTTCACAGTTAATGTTATTTTTCAGAACATGTTTAAGCATACATGTCATTAATCATCATTCTTTACAATTCTGAGTTATCTATATGTTCCTCTCTTGGTGCTTAGCATTGCCTAGTTTCTTTATTCAACTTTCTTGACATTATTATACTACTAGTCAGCAGGAGCTCATCAGTTTGTACTGTGGCCACATGTGCAGAAGAAGATCTTGCACAGAATAAACTATTCCTACCTATCTGCATTTTTCTTCACTTACATAACATTCTGTCTTGGAGCAGAGCCAACAGAATAGCAGGATTATTGCACATGTGATTCTGTTTCAAGTATCTGCTAATATACCCTATTGGGCTTTTGCCAAATTTATAGATTCTCAAATTCACTAAATATCTCTTTATTTTCATAATCCTTTGAATCACTTTTGATTATAAACCTGAGGGACACTTCCCAAGACAAGGTAACCTATATGGGATAAGCTATTATCACAGGTCCTTCATTCATGCAAGGTTATTGAATAGGCCCATTCCTTAAAACCCAGGATGAAATCTCTATTTTAATTCCAAAAAAAAGTACATTATCAAGGATTAAGTGAAAATATTTAATGCAGCAACAGGGAAAATGCAATGTTCTCCCTATAAAACACATGCGCTATATTCTCGCCTTTACAGGTACTTTCTGATATGTTCACCCACAAAAGAAAAAGCAAATCATATATTGTAATTACTGTATTTTATAAATATTTCAGTAGGATAATATATACTAAAGATATTTTCTAATTTAGGTGACATTGATTTTTCTAATCCTGTATTTTACATTATAATTTTGCTTTAAAAACATTTTCAGTTTTCCAAAACTTGTAGTGCTGATGCCACATTTCTAAAGCATTCATTGTTTTGTTTTCAATGGATATTTTGAGTTTTATGTGTGGGTATTCATATATGTATAATATGTACACAGGAATTTAGATAAAAATAAGCATTGATATTACTCTCTTTGAAAACCTAAATGTAAATTTTTTTGCATATTATATATTCAGAAGTATATGGGGGCTTTTTGTGCTGTTTTATTATTTTGTCTTCTTTCAAAACACTGATGTTGATAAGTTGTAACCATCAAAACCCATAATTGGAAGAAATGGAAAAGGCCTCTGAGCAAGCAGACTTATTAATACATGTTATTAGAAGTAGAATTCTTGTCAAAGTAACACTAGGAAAAAGCCTGAAGGTAGGAAGAAAAGTGATATTAGTGATAAATGGAAAACATCATTTACTTGGTCTCAAGAAAGTCAAAAAATGTTCTTTTTGGCAAATATGAGATATATTCCTGCAGAAACTCTTCATGGAGTTTTCTAATGGGAAATAGTGACTTGGTATGAAATCTTATTAAAAAAATTCAATTCTGTATGTTCCGTGGGAACTAAATATAAACTGAAGCATGATGAATGAGTTAATTTTAATACCACTGAGAGCAAATTTATGAATAGGTAATTGTATGAAATGTGAATTGACTATTAATACCAAGATAACAACCAGGGCAATTTAATTAAATATCAATAGGTTTCTCTTTATAGAATTTAGATACAGGTACTTCATTATTGTACTTTGTGGATATTATTTTTTTTTTTTTTTACAAATCGAAGGTTTGTGGCAACTCTATATTGAGCAAGTCTATTGGTGCCATTTTCCAACAGCATTCACTCACTTCATGTCTTTGTATCACATTTTGGTAATTCTTGTAATATTTCTAACTTTATTATTATCATTATACCTGTTATAGTGATGTGTGCCCAGTGATCTTTGATGTTACTGTTGTAACTGTTTGGGGGAACCACATCGTGTCCATATAAGGTGGCGAACTTAACTGATCCATGTGTGTGTTCCGACTGCTCCACTGACTGGCCTTCCCCCGCCTCTCTCTCTCTCTCTCTCTGAGCCTCTCTATTCCCTGACACACAACAATAGTGAAATCCAGTCATTAATAACCCTACAATGGCCTCCAAGTGTTCAAGTAAAAAGAAGAGTCGCAAGCCTCTCATTTAAAATCAAAAGCTAGAAATTATTAAGTTTAGTGAGAGAGCCATGTTGAAAGCCATCATAGACCAAAAGCTACACCTCTTGCACCAGTTAGCCAAGCTGTGAATGCTAAAGAAAAGTTATCGAAGAAATTAAAAGTGTGACTCCTGTGAACACATGAGCTGTTAGAAAGCAAAACAACCTTGTTGCTGACACGGAGAAAGTTTTGTGGCCTAGATAGAAGATCAAACTGCCCTGACATTTCCTAAAGCCAAAGCCTAATCCAGAGCAAGACTCTATGTCTCTCCAATTCTATGAAGTCTGAGAGAGGTAAAAAAAGCTTCAGAAGAAAATTTTGAAGCTAGCAGGGCTTGTACCTGAGATTTCAAAAAAGAAGTCATCTCCATAACATAAAAATGCCAATGTAGAAGCTGCAGCAAGTTACCCAGAAGATCTAGCTAAGATAATAGATGACAAGGGCTACACTAAACAACAGATTTTCAATGTAGACCGAACAGCCTTATGCTGGAAAAAGATGCCTTCTAGGACTTTCATAGCTAGAGAGGAGAGGGCATTGTCTTCAAAGCTTCAAAGGACAGGCTGACTGCCTTGTTAGGGGCTAATGTAGATGGTGAATTTAAGTTGAAGCCAATGCTTATTTAGCATCCTGAAAAACCCAGAGCCCTTAAGAATTATGCTAAATCCACTCTGCCTGTGCTCTATCAATGGAACAACAAAGCCTGGATGACAGCACATCTGTTTATGACATGATTTACTAAATATATTATAAGCCCACTGTTAAGACCTACTGCTCAGGAAAAACAATTCTTTCAAAATATCACTGCTCATTGGCAATACACCTAATCACCCAAGAGCACTGATGAAGATATACAAGGAAATTAATGTTGTTTTCAGGATGCTAACATAGCATTCATTCTGCAGCCTGTGGATCAAGGAGTCATTTCAACTTTCAGGTCTTATTATTTAAGACAATGGCTGCCTTAGATAGTGATTCCTCTGGTTAATCTGGGCAAAGTCAATTGAAAACCTTCCGGAAAGGATTCATTATTCTAGATGCCATTAAGAACATTCGTGATTAGTGGTAGGAGGTCAAAATATCATCATTAACAGGAGTTTGGAAGAAGTTGATTCCAACCCTCATGTATGACATTGAGGGGTTCAAGACTTTCGTGAAGAATTAACTGCAGATGTGGTGGAAATAGCAACAGAAATAGAATTACAAGTGGAGCCTGAACATGTGACTGAATTACTGCGATCTCATGGTAAAACTTTAACAGATGAGGAGTTGCTGCTTATGCATGAGCAAAAAAAGTGGTTTCTTGAGATGGAATGCACTTCTGACAAAGATGCTGTGAACATCATTGAAGTGACAACAAAGGATTTAGAATAGACCATAAACTTGGTAAGGCAGAGGCAGAGTTTGAGAGGACTGACTCCAATTTTGAGAGAAGTTCTACTGTGGGTAACATGCTATCAAACAGTATCGCATGCTACCAAGAAATCTTTTGTGAAAAGAAGAGTCAATCCATGTGGCAAACTTCATTGTCGTCTTATTTTATGAAATTTCCACAGCCACCCCAATCTTCAGCAACTACCACCCTGATCAGACAGCAGCCATCCACATAGAGGACAGACCCTCTACTTGCAAAAAGATTATGACTTGCTGGAGGCTTAGGTGATTGTTAACATTTTTTAGCAGCAAGGTGCCTTTTAATTAAGGTATGTACATTAATTTTTTTTAGACATCATGCTATTGCACCTTTAATAGACCACAGTATCATGTAAACATAACTTTTATGAACACTGTATGTATTGGGAAACCAAAAATCAATGTGACTCACTTTATTGTAATATTCCCTTACTAGAAGTGGTCTGAAACCAAACATTCAGTATCTCTTAGATATACCTGTACTTACTTAAGTTCTTCTAGTTCATTATTTCACTACCTGTATGTGTTATACCATTAGGTTGGAGTTGAATGAAAAAATAAGAACCGATTAAATATTTTTTTGGCAGCTTCTAAGTGTTAGTAAACAGAATTATATGTCTATTATGCACCCTCTACAAACATCAGGCTTTATTAGCAAGCTGCGCCACAGAAAGGTTAAAAAGAAAAGCTCAAAATAGAGAAGGGAAACACATCATGATACCCTGATGTATATATAAATTTTTTTTATTTCAATTTAGAAACACAGTAAAAATGTCCTACAAACCAAGATTACTGTCATTTGTACTTAAATCTCTACAAGCAAGTTCATTTGGGCTTCTTTTCCAAGCCAGAGACAGAGAAAACTTTCTGTTAGAGTGCTGAAAGCGTGAGTGCTCTGTGCTACAAGTACTTCGCAGACTTATCGGAGCAAAATCTCTGAGCTGCTTGAGCACTGGGGTACTAATTGACTCAGAAATGGATTTCCAAAAACATTTACAGGTTCAACAACAATGTTTTCTAATTGGCATGTTTAGCCCATCAATATTTAATGCAATCATTAATATGCTGGTATTCATGGCTAACTTTTTTTTTTTTTATGTTTTCTACTGGTATTCTCTTTTCTTCCATTCCTCTCTTCTTGTGTATTGGAAAGGGGAACTGTGATCTTACCATCTGCAGTAAAGGCATGCTTCCAATATAACGAACAGAAAACGAAACAGCCTGGTAGTTACTGGCATCTAAGAGGGAAGACGTCTATTCTTTTAGCAACCTCTCTGCCCCATGAGGAAGACAGCAGAGCAAGGAGAGAAAATTTCCTCCACAGAAGAAGGAGAGTGTCCCACTGCCTCTTCCACTTCCAACCGCCCAGCACACACATTCTAAGTGGCCAGGGCCACTGGGCCGGTGCTGGGGTTGGCTAGGGGCTCGGTGGGAGGGAAGGGGGCTTAGATTCAATATGAGATGATGGTGTTGAAATGAACAAGACTGAATTTAAATCAAATGAAAACGCCTTTAAAAAATTTTACTGTGAAAATTTCCAAGTGTACACAAATAATTTGAGAACAGCATAATGAAACCACGTAGCCTCACAGCTCAGTCTTCTGTAATTATCAGCATATGGATAATTTTGTTTCCTCTATAAACCCTAATGGGGTTCAGGACATGCGACCCCAAAATATGGCTCCTTGGCATTTGAGAAATCAGCAGGAGCAAAAAGGTCTCTCTTACCTTCTCCTTGTCTTTCTCCCTGAAGCAAGTCATAAAAGAATCTTCTGAACTTCCTCTAAAATAGGTCATAAAACCTTCATGCCTGAGGTGCCCCCCTCATTATATCAGAAGGAAAGAAACATCTTTATTTTTGAGCACACAGAGATTTCAAGAAGAATCTGAACAAAAAGGCCTTGCTGAGTTCCCTGCAGTTTGTGACCATTAGATCATATCTCCTTTGTCCAATCACATTCCTGATCGACTGTCTGCTCTTCATCAAACTTAGCGTAGAAATACACTGGTTTCCCTGTTTCTTTGGGTCTTCATTTTTAAGGTTCTCGTGTCACTTAAAACTTCTATTAAACAAAATTTTATGCTTTTTTTTGCTACTGTCTTTTGTTATAGGTGCCTCAGCCATGAACCTTGTGATGAGTGAATAAAAGATACTACTATTGACCCTTGAACAACGCAAGGGCTGGGGCAGGGACTCCCATGCAGTTGAAAATCTGAGGAAAACTTTGGACTCTGCCAAATTTAGCTAATAATAGCCTGTAGTTGACTGGAAGCCTTACTGATAACATAAATAGTCAATTGACACATATTTTGTATATGTTTTCTTATAATAAAGTGAGTTGGAGGAAAGAAAATGATATTAAGAAAATCATAAGGAAGAGAAAATATATTTACTATTCATTACGTGGAAGCAGATAATCATAAAGGCCCTCATTCTCACTGTCCTCACATCAAGGCTGAGGAGGAGGAGGAGGAAAAATTGCTCTTGCTCTCTCAGCGTCGGCGGAGTGGAAGAAGACGTGCACATAAGTGGACCAGCACAGTCGAAACCCATGTTGTTCAAGGGTCAACTGTGCTTTCTCCCTTACAACCCTGACCTCCCAGGTACTTTTCTCTCTTGCTAAATTTTTAAATACAATTCTAAAACTTCAATTTAATCCACAGTTGCTTCAGTGCGTATCTCTAAGAAGTATCAATAGTCTTAAAAAACATTACAATGCTACCATAATCACACCTAAAAATTAAACAGTAATTCTGTAATGTTATCTAATATCCCGTCCATCTTCAAATTTTCTCAAGTGGATCATAAATATATTTCATAGACAGTTTGTTTGAATCAGGATAAAAAAAGGTCAGTATGTTGTATTTGGTTTATATGTTTCTGATACTTCTGTTAAACTATGCAGATCCAGATTCCTCCTTCTTTGTTTTCATTTGTTAAGGAAGCCAAGTTACTTGTCCTCAACAATTTAGCACATTTTTCCTATAGATGACGATGCCCTCCTGTGAAGTCTTTTGCCAGATTCCTCTGACCCCATTTGTAAGTTGGTAGATCTGGGGAGCGGGCCAGGAGCTCTCCAGGGTGCTGTCCCTGCCATGGCCTCACACTGGAAACTCCAGTTTATGTGTAAGGTTTAAATTAATCACATGGCCCAATTCCGGGTACAAGAGGGTAGCTTGCAATCAGTCAAGAGCTCAACTGAGTGCTCTTAGAAAATATAGATGAGTTTTAAAAATCTGTGTAAATGTACCCAAGATCTGCTGAGACCCCTTGAAACAACCAAGACCAGGAAGGCAAGGTTGTGACCTGGGGCTGCCATGGAGAGAGGGGCGCTGCCAATTTGAGCACTTTTGCCTTGAGACATTTTCCAATTTAGTACAGAAAAAAGATGTTTGAGATTGCAGGCCGTGCATGGAGAGGAGGATGCTTTCTCCATGGGGGAGAGAGAAATCAGTGGGGTCCCAAACGGATAAGACCTGGTGAGAAAGCAGGGACAGCTTCCTCTGAAGAATTTGCCATACTCTGAAGTGGTATAGTGCAGCAGGCTAAAAAGTGAGGTATTTATGCTGTGAAAACCAGATCAGTGTTTCCGCAGTCTTGTGGTAAGAAACAAGAACTGAACCTACCTAGAAGGACGGTGCTGCTTGCCACCGAAAGACGGACGCACTGCTGTTATGACCGCTCGTGTAGCTGGGGATGCTCTGCCACTGGCACCTCTGCTCCAAAGGTTGGCATCTGCACCGGCTCTCAGTGTGCCTGTCGTGTCCCGCGCCCTCGTGCAGCTATGTGAAAGGACGGGGACTTCTCACTGCTCAAGGTATTTCTGTCAAACCTGCTGAATTCATCACACAACTCATGCAGACAACTCCTCTTTCCATTTCCAAGAGAATTCCCATTTGGGTTGAGAGTCAACCCTTTGGGAGAGTAGGACTGTTTGTATTTGGCACTCCCTGGGCTTGTTTGTTAAACTACAGTCCATTTGGTGCATGTGTGTACACACTGGGAATCCTCTGTCTCTGCTGTTCAGGCTTTTTGCCATTTGGACATAGGAGAGGTCATTTACAGCATTGGTTTGAGGTGAGATTCTTGAAAAACTTCTGTGATATAATGTTCCAGGACTTGTGTTTAAAACCCTGTTTCTGGCTACCATTTGATCCAGCAATCCCATCACTGGGCATCTACCCAAAAGAACAAAAGTCGCTCTATGAAAAAGACATCTGCACCCGAATGTTTATAGCAGCACAATTCACAATTGCAAAGATGTGGAAACAACCCAAGTGTCCATCAATACATGAGTGGATTAATAAAATGTGGCATATGTATACCATGGAGTACTATTCAGCTTTAAGAAACAATGGTGATACAGCACCTCTTGTATACTCCTGGATAGAGCTGGAATGCATTCTACTAAGTGAAGTATCCCAAGAATGGAAAAACAAGCACCACATGTACTCACCATCAAATTGGTATTAACTGATCAACACATAAGTGTACATATAAGAATAACTTCTATTGGA
>RJWJ010021612.1:0-27714 GCA_004363605.1 Indri indri | reverse complement strand
GATACCTTTAACTTCTCACCAACACGAACAGGCCGATGTTCATTCTCCCTCCTGTTTGCTTGCCTTGGAAGTAAAATACACCGCGAGAAGGCATCCTAATCTTTACTCAGACAACACCATGACACCAGGCTTCTTTTAGGAACTCTCGAGGTTTGTATAAGCATGCATAGTTCCGAATTAATAATTCCTAATTATTGTCCCTCTATTACCCCATATCTTATCTCTCTAACACTTTCTTTCTTTCCATTTTTTCTTTTTTTTTTTAGAGATGTGTCTGTGTTGTCCAGGGTGGTCTCAAAATCCTGGGCTCAAGTGATCCTAATCACCTCAGCTTTCTGAGTAGCTGGGACTAATGATGCATGCCACCGAACCCGGTTTTTTTTTCTTATGTCTCTTCCCCATTCCCTACTTTCAGCGATATAAACTGTTACAGGTCCAAATTCAGAGATAACATGCTTTGAGTTTTCTAAGGAAAACCAAACAAGAAAGCAAATGAAGAAAAATTCATTTATTTAACAAACATTTATTGAGTGTCCACTATGTGAAAACTCTTATAGGCCTTTGGTACTATATTAGTGAACAAAATAGACAAAACATTTTGTGAAATATACATTCTGGGCGAGAAAAGTACTAGACCTAGTAAGTAAATTATATAGTATGTTAAAAATAAGTGCTGTGGAAAAAACATGTGCAGCTGAAGGTGGACTGGGAGTGTATGTTGACAGGGGGAGGCGGGTCTCATTCAGAAAGTAACACTGAGCACAGACGCCAAGGAGGAAAACAGTGTTGCAGATATCTGGGAAACAGAACCATCGGTGCAAACCTCTAACCCATGCATGTGGGGACCTGGTGTGTTAAGAACTGGCAGGTGGCTAGTGTGACCAGAATATAGCAAATGAAAAAGAGAAGAGTTGGAGGTGAGTTAGGGAGGAAACAGAGAGCCAGTATCTCTTAGGACCTTGTAGACAATTGCAAGGACTTTACAAAATAAAAACAAACAGCCCCTGCCTCTGGCCAAAATATATATACATAAATAAAATAAAACTTTAAAAGTCTTTGTACTTAGACTAATGTGTTTATTTGTACAATGGGGCCTTTTACTACAAGCCGTAGAGTAGAATACAAGAAGAACCTTGGCTGGCTACTGCTATGCCCTCTGTGAAAGCAAGAGCAGGAAGTGGTTCAAATTCAGGCTTGTCCCCGTAGGCCTGCACCTCCCATGTAGTAATAAAAGACTCGTTGTATAACCTAAATGACATAGACTCAAAATATCTTTCTATCTGCTGTTGCTTTTTTCTCTCCCAGTTCTATTTACTGTAACTTATTTAAAATAGGGAGCCAGAATTTACATCGGAAGGCTTATTGGCTAGGTAAGCAACGTTAGTGAGGGGACAGGAAAATCAGTTTCCCCAAAAGCCTCAAACCCTAACACATTCAGCTGAAAGAGCAGGGCGGAACAGCCATGCTGAGACTCACCTTCCGAGAGCACACTTGTTATGTAGACCCCACGGAGGGAGGTCACGTTGGTAAAGTCTGTCTCTCCGCCTGTGGTAGTGTAGAGATGTCGGTCCAGAGACTTGGAATAGACAATGCCTCGATCATCTGAAGTAAAGATTGTGCCAAATCCAGTATCTGAAATAGGCAAACAAACAAAAACACTAAGTCTTGGGAGAGAACAGAGAGAAAAACAATAGTCTAACAATAGTCTGACCAAACCCAGTTGGCTCTCTTCATGATGGAGACTCGGACCTAAGAATTAACCAGGGTTTGGCACCGAAGATTCATGTCCATCTTTAATTCTAGTACCTAACTTAGTGCCTGGAACATGACAGATGCAAGTTTGTTGAATGAATCAATCAGATGCTACAGAAAACTTCTTCCCATATATATTTTGATGGCAGAAGCATTATATTTAGATTCACATTTTACACATCTCTAAATCTTTGTACTCTAGAAAAATGCTTCTCAAGCTATCTGCAATGAAGGATCATTTTTTTTTATTTCCAGTGTGTCATAAACTGATGCTTTCATAAAATAAAATAAAAACTAATCACTAGTAAAATGAAATGAAAAGACACAAAATATAAGCTCTAAATTTTTTATCATTGGATTCGACAGACATGAAATTACCTTGTCAAATGGCTAGAAGAGTTTCTAAACTGTTGCTCTCAAGGTCTGTACTTACTTGGTAATAGAGAGTTGCATATCAGTACCGGTCTACCAACTGTTCTTTGAGTAGCTCTCTGTTCTATGACACTTGAACATACTTTGCATAAACTCAGAGTATCAAAACAAATAGGCTTTTCTCTGATAAATTTGACTGGCTTAAAAAAAAAATTAAAAAAAAACAAGTGGCCTTTTAACACATTGACTGCCATACTAGGAAAAAAATGTTTTTCCTTGGGGCTATGGTGTTTTATTATGAAAATAAAATAAAAACTTTGAAAACAAAATGATCCTTACTAATTTAATGAAAAATGTGCTATTTTTTATTGTTTTCTGTGCGTGAGTTACAAGCAACTTGAAAAATAGTTCTGGCGGCTCCCAGGGTGAAGAGATGTGTGAGTCACATGTGCTTCGCCAGGCCCCGGGCTCGAAACCAGCGTGAGTTAAGCACAAGTTACATGGCTGTTAATGTGTTAAACAAAGGCTATACATTATCTCTAGGACAGAGTAATCCATAGGCCACTAATACATTTCTAAGGGTAAGAAGAAAAATCAACACATAAAAAGGAAAGCTACTCAAAGTAGGGTTTAAAGCTTACGTCTCTATGCATTTAAGGGTGAGCCACTAAAAAGCTCTTACCTCCAGGTTCATCTACATGCATGAATACCATGTCATCGTTAGCTGCCAGAATAGAATAGAATTGTTCCTGCCCCACAGAGGGGAGTTGGGCCATGCCCCATGTGTCCCCTTGATCTGTTGACACATGGATCCTTCTTGTTGTATCCTAGAACAAATGCCGATTTTAATTTCATGCCAAGACACCATGTGTAGGGACAAGAACAGGAATGTTTTTAATAATTATTGTTATCCATTTCCCCACTGGGTACAATTGCTATAAATGAAAGGTCATAGTACTAATTACCAAAGCAATTTCTAACCTCCAGCAAAGTTCCAGGCAATGTACTTCTTCACTCTGGCATGGCCCTGTGAGAAGGTATCCTCCGAATCTCTGATATTCTGTCTCCTTCAATGTAGCTACGGCTCTGATGGGACCATGACTAAGTTGGCTTTGTAGCCATTCACATACACTTGCTCAGATAATTCTTAAAATGAAGACTGCTGCATAAAAGTTTGGTTCCTTTGGGACAGTCCTGACATAATCCAAAGAATTAAGTAATTAAGGGTCTAGAAAATGGAGATGAAACCCATGCTTGGGAGATCACAAGGGAAGTCAAGATGTGACATGCCTCCATTTTAAGGAAGTCTCTCAGAATAGTCATAATGAAGGGAACATGCATGGGCTGGAAAGAGGCCAAGGAGAGTCAGAAATTACTATAAGGAAGTGGATCAGGGAGTCTCTGGTTGGTAAAAGGCGTCTGTTAAGAAGGCAATTAAAACTTACTCTCTGATAAATAGCTTAAAATAGCTACTAGACACAGTCATCAAGGGTATGAGAATTAATCTCAGGGTCTCCTTAGGTTAAATATTCTTTAAAGTTCAGTGACAGGTACATTTAAATTATTTATTTAACTTATACCAAGATGTCTAATTAGTTTGAATCTTATGTTATAGGTAGAAACTAGAGTTTGAAAGCACGTTTTAATTTTGTACATGGTAGCCGTACAGCATAGGAGGCTGTAAGGAGGCTACCTTTGGATTTCCACCAGGGTTCCACCACTGGGTGAACCTAGGCAAGTTACTCAATTTCCTCAGCTATCAAATCGAGGTAACAGTATTAGGTCATCAGGTTTTGGGGAGGATTATTACAAAATGGCTCGAGAGAATTATCTGTGCTTACTGTTTCTACTTCCCTATCTCCGGTTCTCTCTGAAGTCATTCCAATCAGCCTTTAACCTCACTACTCCAGTGAAACTGCTTTTGCTGAGGTCACCAACAATCTCTTCTTTGCCAACTCCAGTGGCTAATTCTCAGAACTCATCTAACTCAACATCTTACTTGAGTGTAACAGAGCTGATCATGTCTTGTGCCTTAAAACACTTTCTTCACTGCTTTCATGACATCACATGGTCCTGCTTTGCCCCTCACCCACTGGTCCCTCCCTCTCAGTCTTCTTTGCTGGATTCTTCTGTTCCCAACTTTTCAGTGTTGGGGTGTTCAGGGCTTGTTCACTCCTCCCACCGCCTCTCTACCTATGCATTCTTCCACAAGATACTATCTAGTCACATGGCTTCAAATACCATATCAATTTGGGAGATTCATACACCCAAATGCTCGTTTGACAAGTCCATTTAGATATCTAATAAGTGTCTCATATCCAAAACCGAATTCTTGATTTTGCTCCCACAAACTTGCTCCTCCTGCAGTCTTGGCCATCTCAGAAAATGGCAACACAATCCACCCAGGTGCTCAGGACAAAGACTCTAAAGGTACCCTTGATTCCGCTCGTGCTCTCACAACCCACATTTAATCCATCAGCAAGCCCTATTAGCAATATGTTTAAAGATACATCCATAGTCTCACCACTTCTCCCTCGTCCACAGCTAACAGCCTGGCCAAGCCACCACCTCCTTCCCTTGGACTACTGCGGGAGTCCCCGGCTACTCTCACTGCTTCCATGTGTGTCCCTGGCAGGCGACTCTGTGCACATCTATTCTGTCTAAACTGAAGCCAAATCCCATCATTCCCTTGCTCACGACCCTCTCATAGCTCCCCAACACATGAAGAGTAAAAGCCAATGTCCCAATCGTGACCTAGACAGGCCCTGAACGGTCTGGCTGCTGGCTCCCCTCTGGCCTCACTTCTGACCACTCTTCTCTGTGTTCCTGCCACACTGTCCTTCCCTTTTCTTCAATGTGCTGAGCATGCTCCAGCCTGAGGCTTTCCATACTTGCTGCGTCTTCATCCTACTCTCCCCCTCGCTGTCCACATCATCATGCTCTCACTTCACACAGGTCTCACAGAACCCACCCAAACCGCCCTATCCAAAATAGCGTGCTCTGACTCCCTCCACTTTCTACTTCCTCCGCTTAGATTTCTCCACAGCTTTAATCATTACCCAACACATCCCATTTATTTGTTAGTATCTATTTCCTCCTGGAATATAAGCTCTGAGAGCAGGAAACGTATCTGTTCTGTTCACTGCTATGTTCACTGTATGTATCTAACATACAGTAGGTACTCAATGTTACTTGTTTTAATTTTTATTATTATTGAAAAATGAGCAAGTGGATCGCTTTTTTCCGATGTTCATGTCTGAGTAAAGCCCAAATACTGAGTCAACACATCCCAAAAAAGATAATCGGAATTCGTATGATGACGAAGGCCAAAGTGCAGAATAGTCCACCAGAGTCAATCAGCCTCTGTAAAAAGAATCAGCCCCAAACCTTACGGTCATATTAAATATTGCAAAAAGACAAGAAACTCTGTCAGAACTAAGTAGAAAAGAGAATCTATATGAGGCATATTTACAGAAATATCAGACTCCAAAGAGAAGAGGTAAATATCTACCTTATCAGCCATCACAGAGGCAAAAAGGAAACGTCCCCCAAGACCAAATGAGTAGATTTTCACGCCAATGGTTTTGAAGGTTTTTCCCAAGTCTGAAGTTCTCCGTAATTCCAGAGCCCCAAGGTCAGCTTCTTAAACAAGACAAAATATTAATTAAAACTCCACTTACTTGTGAGCCTAGTTCAAAACAGCTGTTTAAGAATTGTTCTTAATTTTATAGCTAAAGCATTTTTAATCCTATGCATGTTGATCAAATGACAATATAAGTGTGATACAGCATTACATATATATAGGGAATTCATATTTGGATTTTTATACATGTGAAGTTTTATGCTGGAAAGACAGAGTTTATTTAGTTCCAATACAGTTGCATAAAAATATCAGCCATAGCATCCTGCTTCACTTGGCACAATTTAAATTATCTTTTCTTTCCTTTTTTTTTTTTTTTAGAGAGAGCGTCTCGCTCTGTTACCCAGGCTGGACTTGAACTCCTGGGCTCAAGTAATCCTCCTTCCTCAGCCTCCTGAGCAGCTGGGATTATAGGCATGCACCACTGCACCCAGCTCTCACTCTATTTTAAGTTGTCTTGTTTGAGTTTTGGTTTTCTTGTTTATTATCCAATACCCCTACCAATTTGCATCCCATGAGAGCAGGACTTGGGTGTTTTGTTCTCTCCATCCTTAGAACAGTGTTTAGCATATAGCAGGTGCTCAAATATTTGTTGAATGAATAAATGAAAGATTTTGCCTTTTGCTTTGAAATTGTACCACAGAGTGGGAGGCCAGTGGCTTCTGCCAATACAAACATAACCCATGCGCTTTTGTAGAAATCACTATGCATTTTAATTTGCTATTATTTATAGCCTAATATTTGTTTTATATAAATACGCTGCTAAAATTAAGAATACTGCCTCTAGGTATAGCCTACCTTTTATTTGGTCGGGGTACAGTGTAGTAATTTGGTTGTCCTTTCAAGATTTAAAACCTTATTATCAACTTTTTTAGCTGTTAAAATTTCAGGAGAATGAAAGAATCTTTTATGTTTCTACTTCACTTCACACAACACAGAACATTCTACCACAAATGGCCAAAAGGACACTCTTTTCTGGGACTAAAATATACTTACTGCAGGAGCCATTCACATATGTGGTAAAAAAGATGATGTTTTCTGATCCCCTACAATGAGGCAAAAACAGGGAAAAGAAACAGCTTAACACTGCTAATGGACTATGTCAATCTTTGCCACAAAGTTCCCAGAAAGTCTAACAGTTAGCTTCATCCACAGGCAGTGGCCAGCGCAGCCCTCTCAGGTGCTGTGCCCTGGTCCTTCCACGGCCTGGCCAGTCAAGTTCCCCATAGCTTGGCCCCATGCATTTTCCACAGCCCACTACTTCTTTATGTGAACTCTTCCAGCCGGTCACACCGGACTACTTACACTCTCCGAATTTGCCTCTCATATTTGCTCATACTGTTTCCTTCCTTTGATGCTTTTCTCTCACCTAACCAAACCTTATGCTCATGATCTTCTGGCTCCAGCTTAAAATCTAGCTCTTCCACAAAACTTTCCCTGTCACTCCAGCTGGAAGGCTTCTTTGCTGCAAAATTCTAGAACAGTGGTTCTCAACCACAGGCGATTCGGCCTCCCAGGGGACATGCGACAATGTCTGGAGACAATTTCGGTTGTCACATCTGGGGCAAGGGGGGCAGGAGTTGTTACTAGCATCGAGCAGCTGCAGGCCAGGGATGCTGCCAAACAATGCACGGGATGGCCTCCCACAAAAAAGAATTACCTGGCCCCAAATGTCATTAGAGCTGACAATGAGAAACTGTGTTATAGAGCACTATGCCATTCTACACAGCCACTTAGCACTCATTTGTCTCCTATTTTTAATTTTAATTACATAGTATACGCCTTATCCCCCCTAGTACACTAATTGGCTTCTCAAGGCAGGTACTAAGTTTTATGCTTTGTTGTTTCCCCTCAGAATCTAGTTCATTGCTTTATATGAGCTAAATAATTTAGTCCTTTCATCTCAAATAGACAACTAGGTCAGAGGCTGAATTATTTAAAACGTAACTTGGAAAGGGAGTTTGCAGGGAACTAGATTCAGATTCTGATGGTCATTATAGATTACTGCCAGCAAAAGCTGCTGGGTCTGAGCATGTTCTCTCAGGACTCAAAGTTATAAATTCTTAGAAATTAAAGATCTAAAAGGTGAATAAACAGTTATCAGCAGCCTAGTATCCTTATTGAGACACCAAGCAAAGAAACATGTTACTAAAGTAAAAAACCCTACATAGGATACAAAATAAAATACCATTTTCAAATGACTTTTTAGTTTTAAAGATAAGTTTTAATGATCAAAATTACTACAGTTTTACTTAAACACGTCTTACATATTTTAGGTCCACCAGGAGTGAAATAATTCAACTTAGTTACCTTAAAAATTACTTTCTTCCTTATAAGACCATATCAGGTAAATACACAATTCATTAAAATACGTAAAATGAAAGCAAACATGGCATGTGTACCATTGGTGCTGTAAAACCTCATTACATGAGCATTTCTGGAAAAGGCCCATTTTATTTAAGCAACATACTTAAAATTTTAATTAATTTTGGTAGACACATTTCTAATCTTTATTATACACTTTCCTGATTCCCTGAGTAGAGTACATTAAACTCTTTCTCGGGATTATGGGTCCTCACCATGAACATCAATCATATCAAACTATAATACAGTGTTCCCATTAGAAGTTACTGAAGTATGTGTACTTTCTTGATCTAGCACTAAATGATTTCACACTGTTATACAGTCTCTAAGTTTTTGTCTGTTGTTCTGCCTCCTCCCAGCTCTCAGGCTGTAATTCTAATACTGTCATGTGCTTACTGCTAGCAGCTACATATCCCAACTCTGGAAACAATCTGCTATAAACTGGGAAACCAGATTAACAAATTTGTTGAAATTAGTGAAATGGAAAGAAGAAAGAAGCTCTAAACAAGCTCTAACCACATTTTGGAGGCATCAGCTCAGCCATCCTCCACATTTCCCAAATACATCTCCTTTCACAGAAGGAAAAAACTAAAGCCCAGAGAGGTTAAGCCACTGACTAGCAGCAGAATGAGGTCCGAACGAAGGTGACGTGACTCCCAGGGAAGAGCTCCCTCCACTGCCTCATCCTAAGCAGGCACCTGGTGGGGCAGGACGTCCCACTGAGAGAAGTGTATGAGTTTGGTGCACAGACAGTGGGACCTGGGGAGTCTGAAAGGTCTTTAAGCTTTCTTCCCGATTCCTTGCTATGTTCTACCTAACTGACCTGGCTCTCTAGACAAGGGAGTGTAAATCTGGGCACAGAGAAGTATTTAAATCCCCAAATTAAAGCTGTATTTTATCATATTCCAACTGATGTCACCATTCATGAAAAATAAACCTTCTGCAGGCAGCAGCTACTCAGTCACATTCCTTATTTTATACTTTATATTCTAACATTTAGTGAGCCTAAATCTTTTCCAGCAGAATTAGAAGATCCTCCAGGTCAAGGTCTGTGTCATACCCCTCTCTGGTATCCCTTATGGCACCCTGAAGAGTACTTGGCACATAGTAAGTGCTCAATATTTCTTCATGTGATTTTTGGCAGCACTAACAGGAAAGGTTTAGGGCTCTGCACAGATGGAGTCTTCTGTTACTCACCATTTGGCCAAACATACTGCTTTGTGGATTTCTTCCCATTTTCCCCCAAAATTCTTGGACACCCACAGGCCATTCTGAAAGATTATAAATGACTTATCAAAATTCCAGCTTTATCCTTTGCAGCTGCTTGTATGACCTTTAATAATTCATATCCAATCATTCAGGACAGTAAAAACACATACTGAAGTTCCATCAGAACCGCCTGAGCTCTATAGACATGCACACGGTTTATCTGGGGCCCCTCAGGGTCTTAAAAGTTCAGAATAACGAATGCATATGCAGTGCCTACTATGTGCCAGGCACTGTACCAGACATTGCACTGGGGATACAAAGATGAATAAGACACACTCCCTTCTCTCAAGGAGCTCACAGTTTAACAAGGGACATAGACAAGAAGAAAGTTCAACACAATGCAGTGTTATGGAAACATGATCTAGTGTAGAAATGGGGAGAGGAGGGCCAGTGTATCAGAGATAGTTTCCTGAAGAAGATGGCTGTGCTGAGTCTTAAATGATGAGCAATGTGAGCAAAATAAGGCAAGCAGGGAGATGAGGTGTTACTGCACAAAGATAGACCAGTACTAGCAAAGGCAAGGTGGTGACTAAAACACTGCAGTGTGTGCAGGGAGCTAAAAGCCACTGGACATGAATGGGGTGCAAATTCCAAGGTGAGCAAATGAGGAGTGAATGCTAGGGAGAAAGGCAAGGGCCAGCTCCTGAAGAGCCTTCCTTCCAAGCCATGCTGAGGAGTCTGGGTTTTATTACATTTGAGGGGCTCTCGGGAGGAAGGTGCTTTAAGCAGGAGAATGACACAGTCAGTTTCACTTTTTTAGGTGGAATACTTGGATGAGAACAGGAAAGATGTTTTACTGAGGGCCCTGAGGTTCTGAACTTTGTCCATGAGGAATAGGCTTTCCAAGAACTCAGAAGCCAGAATAGTAGAACTGGATGACTTTTCCTGTAGGGCAGGATGGGAGGAGGGGTTGTGTGTGCGTATACAAGTCAGTCACTCTGGCTTTCTGGTTGGGTATAGGATGCACTGTGGTATCATTAACTAGCATAAAGATTAAGGGAAGAAGAGCATGCTGAGAGAAGAGCAGGGAAGTAGTTCAGTTTCAGACTGATTTGCGGTGCCTGTAGGACATCCAGATAGAGATATCCAGGGGCAGCAGGACAGGAATCTGACACCCTGGGGGAAAGCCAGGGCTAGAGATAAGGGTTGGAGAATCTTACCCATTATAAGTGGTAGTTAGATGGTAAGAGTGGAAGAGATTGCTCAGAGAGAAATGAACGGTAGGCATTTAAGGGTAGGTTGAAAGGAGTTTAACAAAGAGACCAAGAAGGAATGGCCAGAAAAGTAGAAAAACCCAAGGGAATGATGTCACAGAAGCAAAGCAAGTGGAGTTCCCCGAAGGATTGGCCAATACTTTGAAATGTATCGGAGACTTAAAAAGGTAAAGACTGACAATGTCAATTATACTGGCAACACGCGCTTACTGAGCTCAGCTTCAGTGGAAATGGGACAGAGATGTGCTGGGACAGCTGAAATTAAATGCAGATGATCTAGGCAGAGTTTATCTTCAGTGCTCCCCTACCCTCACCCACCATTCTCCTTTAACACTTCCTCCTCTGGTAATATTCACCTCCCAGCATTTCCAATTCTCCTAATTCTACTTATAAAGGCAAGAAAAGGTCTGATATCACTTATTTGCACTTTGGTACAAATCGGTCCATCTTTTCCATCCCAATTATTTGTACTTCGAAGTTACCCTTAATTGGAAGAAATTTCAGGTATAAAAGCAGATTGTACCTGTCTCTTCCTGAGAACGGCCCTGTTTTAATAACCTTGAGATACTTGGTAATGAAGATGAGGTGGTCGAAGAGGACGTCTGTGGTTCTGTCCTTTCCTATGGAGACTCTTTGCTCCTTGACAGGGCCTTCAGCTTAAGCTGCTGGTGGCCAATTTCCAGGAATTGTTGTTCTGAGATCTGAAGCCTACCCCCTACCAAGCTAGTTTCTGTCTTCTGGCCCCCATTGGCTAAGCATAAATTTGACCCTCCTGGAGCCCCCCCAGACTCATCTCTGTTCAGAGACCTCCTCACAGAAGGCCCAGACTCAGACTCCTCTTCCAGGGCCCTTCACCCTCCCTATGCCACCCCTTTGCTCAGCCTGACTGGTCCATAGCTGATGATTTTGTTTCTGTCCCCCGTCAGTCAGCATAACGATGGCTCTCAAACTTCAGCGTGCATGCTTAGCTGGGGAGCTTGTTAAAGATATTAGCCACTCTGCAACCAGAAGTCATTGATTTATTCTATCTGGATTGGGGCCTGGGGATGAGATGTGCATCTTAAACCAGTTCCTCAGGTGTTTCTGTCTGATCCTGCTGCTCAGAAGCCCACACTCTTAAGAAATAAGATGAGAGAGAGCCATATAAACATAAAGTATAACTATGACTAGCATAGTCTAGCAACTCAGCCATTTGGGGCCTTTAACATCCACAATAAAGGAGACTAGTCCTCCAGGAAAGGAAAAGCTAAATGTGCTCCTCAGGGAACTCTCAGTAGAGAGGTGGGAGGGTTAGGGAGAGACACTGGTTGCTGAGGAAAGTACAGGAATATGGTGGGGCGGGGGGAGGGTGCAGGGATTTGAAACTTTGGATATTTAATACATGAGTGTCAAAGACCAAAATCAATATGCTTTATAAACTGAGAAACTAACAAAAAAGAAAAAAATTATAAAGATGTTGTTTGGTCATAGGGAAGGAACAATAATAGTATTAGAAGTTTGACAATTTATGTTTGTCCCCTGGCAGCACAAGAATTAATACATTAAACTGTTTTCTAGTTCATTACTCCAAAAGCACACATTATTCACTTAAATTATGACAACTAGACATCACACTTACCTGGAATAGATAACACATGGAAATAATGCCCTTTACTAAATAGGAAAAAAATGCAAAAATACATACTCCATGGTATAAGAAGACACTAGAAAGAAGTCCAATATACAAGAATTACCTGAAGGGTCCTTCTAAGACAGTATATTTCTGAGACTATAAAATGCAAACGTAAGCCAAGTTCCTCAATTGGACTTACTTCAGTGCTGAGGGCTAAAAGATAATCAGAATTCTGAGGGCTATACATCATCTGTGTGAGAAGATGAAAAGGGAGATCCGTCTGAACAAAGTTCTTTGCAAAATCTGATGATCTGAAGATTCTTCCTCCACTGCTCCCTCCAGACACCTCTGCTGTTAATATCACCTGATCAGGAAGAGGAAATATCAGATTCAGGATATGATACTATAAACACACACACTATAAAGTTCTAATAAAGACATCTGCACCCGAATGTTTATGGCAGCACAATTCACTATTGCAAGGATGTGGAAACAATCCAAGTGCCCGTCAATTCATGAGTGGATTATTAAAATTTGGTATATGTATACAATGGAATACTACTCAATAATAAGAAACGATAGTGATCTAGCACCTCTTATATTTTCCTGGATAGAGCTTGAGCCCATTATCTGAAGTGAGGTATCACAAGATTGGAAGAATAGGCTCCACATGTATTAGCCATCAAATTGGCACTGACTGATCAACACTATGGTGCTCACACGGTAGTAATATTCTCCAGGAATTAGGGGGTTGCGGGGGAGTAAACTCACAACTAATGGATACAGTGAGCATTGTAGAGGGGAAGGGCATGTCTCTGATCCTCGCTTGGGTGAGGCAAAGACATAAAATGTAACCAAAATGTTTGTATCCTCATAATATCCTGAAATAAAAGTAAAAACAAAAAAAAATAAAAAAACAAAAAAGTAAAAAAAAAAAAAACCACACAGGAAGTTCTTGCACCATTTTCATCAGACATTAGCTAAGAAAATTTTAGTTCCAAAAGTAAGAAGAGTTATAAAAACAGATTAATTGCTCCACTGCACAAGTCTTATTCTATCAAAAAATAACATCCTGAATTGAGCTAGTACATCATATCTGTGAGTCTGAGCCTTGTCAGTTTTGAGATTAGTCAGTTTCCCAAAGACTAAAATGCTGTTTTAGGGACACTGTTAATGCTAAACAATTGCCACATAATTATGAAGGGTTTTGGTGCATCTTGGACAGGAGCCAAAAAAAAAAAAAAAAAAAAAAAAGAGATCTGTGTGCTGAATTCCATTCTGATATGAGCAGCATTAAATTATGTTTAATTTTTAAATATAACAATACCAAACTAAAATACATTATTGCGTACCACTGGATCATTCCAACACTAACATCTGACAGCCTTGCACACAGTTATCAAGCACAAGGTCATACATATATGCAAGAATGAGTCTCACCTTTCCTGAGTTCTCAGGACCAATAGCCATGCCAAATTCAGTTCGAATGAAGGTGTTATTGATGAGATTTGTAATATCCTTAAAGTTCTTTCCATAATCCTCACTAAGAGGAAGAAAAAAAGAGAGCAAATTTAGAGTACAGGGGTCATGGATAGTGCTGGGTTCCTACTCAGCTTTCCTTCCCCACTTTCCACCAACCTTATCTAGATACTCACCCCTCCACTGGACAGTCACGTTTCTAGCTCCAGAGGGGGCCTGATTAGTCTGAGAGAAATTCCACTTCCCACCCCCACCACCACCAGTGATGGGTTCAGGAACGGGGAAGTGACCCACGTTGAGCCAGTGAGACAAAAGGACGAAATTTGGGGTCTTCTAGGAAACATATTTCCTCACAGTTAAGAGAGCCACTTGATGAAATGGTCTGTCTTCCCTTAGGCCAGTGGTTCTCAACCAGAGTATTTTTATCCTGCAGGGAACATTTGGTAATGTCTGGAAACATTTTTTTTTAAGAGATGGGGTCTTGCCCAGGCTAGAGTGCAATGGCATGACCATAGCTCACTGAAGCCTCAAACACCTGGGCTTAAGCAATCCTCCTGCCTTAGCCTTCTGAGTCTGAGTAGCTGGGACAACAGGTGTGAGCCACTATGCCTGACGTGGAGACATTTTAAATTATCACAACTCAGGGTTGAGATGCTACTGGCATCAAGTGAGTAGTGCCCAGTGATGTTGCCAAACATCCTACAATGCACAGGACTGTCCCACAACAACAAAGAATTATCTGGCCCCCGAAAATGTTGATCGTACCAAGGTTGAGAAAGCCTGATGATGTAGAACATGAATGCAAAGCAAAAAATTGCTATCATCATTTTGTCACAGTGAGAGAACAGCTAAAGTAATTTCAGAATTCCTGAGAAGGAGAGCCTATGACATTGAAATGAACTGACCCTGAAGTCTGTCCTTTCTCTGTATTTAGTTATATGAAATCAATAATTCCCTTATTACTCAAGCAAGTTTAAGTTGGGATCTCTGTAAAATGCAGCCCAAAGCCTCCTAACTAATCTTTTAATCCACAGTACTTATGATAAAGCTGTAAATTACTTAGTAGGGGTCTTGAAGTACTTCACCCTAGAGCTTGCCATCCCTAGGCACAAGTCTCTAATGCATGCAGGACACACAATACTGCTAGGAAAAACAAACTTAATCTTAACTCTTGGGTTCTCAAAGCTTTCCCCAAAAGTTCATTCCAACAATACCTTTTAGGGGTATTTGAATCCATGTACAGATTTTGGGAAATAAGAGCGAAGAATCAGTAGCTAACTCTGACAGGTTTAATACTATGTAAAGCTCTCTTAAAACACAATACAGAATGCCAAATCTTAATATTCATTAAATTTAAGTACCCATTACTGAAGACCACCGTGCACTGCAAGTTATTGCCCATAGATAAATGTAATCTGCAATCATGCATACATCTGCAATGCATGTAGAATACAATCATGTGCCTCATGACAACGATGTTTCTGTCACCAATGAATGCCATATACAACGGTGGTCCCATAAGATTATGATACCGTATTTTTACTATGCTTTTTCTTTGTTTACATACACAAATTCTTACCACTGTGTTAAAATTGCCCATAGTATTCAGTACAGTAACATGCTGTACAGGTTTGTAGCCTAGGAGCAATAGGCTATACCAGCTAGCCTAGGTATAGAGTAGGCTATACCATCTAGGTTTGTGTAAGTGTGCACTCTGTGATGTTCACACAATAACAAAATTGCCAAACAATGCCTTTCTCAGAACATAACCCTGTTGTTAAGTGACACATGACTGTACATGATTTAAAACGATGGTACAAGTTTTGGTAGTAGCCTCAACAAATAAAGAATCACAGAGCCACAGAACATGAGAGACGCAAGGGACTCAGGAGAACAACTTGTCCAACTCCCTTATTTCACAGATGAGGAGTTGTAAGGGGGAGGAATTCATTAAAAGTCAACTAGTTAATTAAGGGCAAAATTGAAACTACAGTGCAATTCTCTTAACTCTCAGCCCCAAACTAGAGACAACTTTTAATTATTTGTGAGGAGTTTTTGCCTTATAGACTAGGGTCTTATTCTATCTTGCTGGGGCTTGTGACCTGGCATGTAGAGATCACCTAAGAGGAAGCTGGAGACAGGAGGGACGTATCCATTCATGTACGTGTCTCTGATAATACGCTAAAGCAAACTACGTATGTCTTTAAGTTGTTCAAATGACTATTCCCCTCCCTTAGCACACACATAGAAAACCCCTAGATAAATAAAATAGAGATTAGGCACCATGCAACGGACTCCTATATTACCCTTTCTTTGGCTTTGAAGTACAAGGTCAGCGCTTGTCTTCCTGACAGCTGGCCAAGAAATGTGCATAAACAATTCCTAGCTCTACAGTGTGCATATCATCAACAGCCCAGAAAACCTTCCAAAGGGATTGCAGCAGCTTGATTATCACCAGTTTACAAATCTCCCCTCCTTCATGACATCCCCAGGGGACCTCTAAAAACCTGTTGGCAAGCCTGCTTGCTTTTTAAGAACTTGGCACAACAAACACATCCCTGAGCTTCAGAAAAAGAAACCAGCCTGAACGAAACAAAAAATCACCTGCTACAACACTCCAGTACTTGAGCCAGTTAAACAAATGTAGAAAATAAAATGGACTAGTATCAACTTGCTGGGATTTAAGTAGGGTTCTGTCAAGGCCACTTTGGGCCCAGGGATATATTTTAACATAATACTTTATTTAAACACACCTTTATTTTCTATCAGCATATAACATACATCATGAAGAGGAAATCAATGAAACATCTTGAAAAATAAATCTACTTTTCAAATTCCACATGACAATTAATAGAGTTATGAACAAGAGTCAAAGGATAAGTAAACAATTAAAACCATTTACTTTAGAAACAAGTCTTTTTAGTAACAATTCTATACATCAACCCTAATATCCACTCTTTCTAGTTACCAAAAATAAATGATCACTTTTGCATGTATTCATGGTATAAACATGCACAAGAATATGCACGTTTATAACTCAAGAAAATAATGCTAAAATACAAATGTATTTGGAATAGAGCTTGTCTCAGTCCATTTGGGCTGCTATAACAGAATATCATAAACTGAGTAACTTATAAACAACCATAATTTATTTCTTATAGTTCTGGAGGCTAGGAAGTCCAAAGTCAAGGTGCCAGCAGATTTGACGTCTGATGAGGGTCTGCTTTCTGGTTCACAGACTGCCATCTTGTCACTGTGACCTCACGTGGCAGAAGGGACAAGGCGTCTCTTTTACAACAGCACTAATTCCATTTATGGGGGTTCTGCCCTCATGACCTGATCACCTACCAATGGCCCTACGGTCTAATGCCATTGCATTAGGGTTTAGGATTTCAACTTATGAATTTGGGGGGATAAACATTCAGTCTATAATAGTCTTCTCCTGGTTAGCCCCCCAACTTCATGTCCTCTCACATGCAAAATACATTAATTACATCCCAACAGCCTCAAAAGTCTTAGTTTGTTCCAGCATCAACGCTACAGTCTAAAATCCGAAGTGTCATCTAAGTATCATCTAAATCAGAGATAGGTGAGACTGGAGGTATGATTCATCCTGAAGCAAACTGCTTTCCAGCTGTGTACTTGTGAAGGCAAACAAATTATGTGTTTCTATAATAAAATACAATGGTGGGACAGGCACAGTATAGATATTTCCATTCCAAAAAGAGAAATAGGAAAGAAGAAAGGGGATCCCAAGTAAGCGCAAACTACAAGGCAAACTCCATGCGATATTAAGGCTTCAGGAAAATCCTCCTTGGATCCATACTCTGTCCTCCAGGCCCAGTGGGTAGGGGTCCCTCCTTCCAGACCCACTGGGATGGGGGTCTTGCCCTGAAGCTTTTCCAGGCAGGAGTTGGGCCCCCAATGTTATGGTTGGCTCTGTACCTACTGCGCTAGGTGGAGGCTATCTGGCCCATTGAAAGCAAGGTGATAGTCCCCCTTTTTGAAACTGAGGAGGCAGCTTTGCTGATCCTTGAATTGCCTTCAGGACCATTCTTCTCATGTCTTGAAGGAAAACATGGTTGTAGTTGAACAGCTCTATGGTCCTACCCTGTCAAATCCAAGAATTCTGACAGCCTTCCCTCATTCCTTCCCTTCAGTTCAAGCTGGCAGTTTTCTTGCTGGGGTGGCCAATTAAGTCCACAGTTTATACCCATACTAATCTCTTTACCAAACTGGTCACTTGGCCACATCCTTAGTATTTAAATTTTTCCAATATGGATAGATTGAGAATTTTAAGAATCTTTAAGTTCTGTTTCCACTTTGCTTAACAATTCTGTAGTTGAGTCATTTCTCTCTTCTCACATTTTACTATCAGCAGCCAGGAGGAGCAAAGCTACATCTTCAACACTTTGCTTAGAAATTGTATCAGTTAAATATCTAATTTCATTGCTTGCAAGTTCTATCTTCCACAAAACCCTAGAACATGAACACAATTCAGCCAAGTTCTCTGCCACTTTATAACAAGAATTGCCTTTTCTCCATTGTCCAACAACATATTTCTCATTTCTGTCTAAAACCTCATCATAGTGGCCTTTGTAGTCCATATTTTTACCAACGTTCTGCCATGGATTACATGGTGTTCTCTGAGTTTTCTCTACAGCCCTCCTCTTTTATGAGCCCTCACCTGAATCACCTTTAAAATTGCCTTAAAGCAACCTAGGCTTTTTCTAGCACATATCTCAAAACTCTTTCTGCCCCTACCCATTCTCTATTTCTTTTGTTCATTTTGCCATGATTAAGTCACTATAAATTGTAGTATAAAAGCAACAAGGATGATGGCAAGCTCTTAAAAATAGATATTGTTTTATAGTTTTCATTAATTGGGAAAGCTTCTATAGTTGATCTTCACTATTCATGGATTCTGTATTTGCAAATTTGCTTACTTGCTTAAATTCATTTGTAACCCCAAAATCATACTCATGGTCCTTTTGCAGACATTCGTCATTTTTGTCATTTGCAGACAGTTGCAGAGTCACCCAGTGCGCACATTTCCAGCCGAGGTCAAACAAGTGATACCGTGCCTTCTTGTTTCAACTCTCATGCTGTAAACACGTATCCTTTTTGAGGTCTATTTAGTGCCGTGTTTTTACATTTTTCTGCTTTTTTGATGGTGATTTTTCGGTTTAAAATGGCCTCCGAGTGTAGTGTTGACATGTTGTTTGGTGTCCCTAAGCACAAGAAGACTTCGATGTGCCACATGGAGGAATAACACAGGTGTCAGACAAGCTTCTTTTGGGCAAGAGCGATAATGCTGTTGGCTATGAGTTCAATGTTAATAAATCAACAATACATATTAAATAAGGGGTCCTTAAATAGAAACACAAGCAAAATTATGTGCTGATCATTTGATGAAGATGAATGCTGTGACCGAAGGTTTGCAGAAATCTAACCCTATGTTTCCCATAGGAGCAAGGGCTCAGTATTCGCTAATTTAGTGTTCATGGTAATTTTATAGAACATAACTATTGTGAATAATGAGAATAGCTGTATTGAGATTTCCAGTTAAAAGATCAACAGGGAGAATGTAGCTTATTAAAATGTGCCAAAAGAATCATATACCAGAAACCACTGTCAGGTAAAATTGGCAGAATTTGAATTCATAATAAACTTAATTCATAACACTTCAGTCTTTTTCCCCCACTGTCTGATACTTCGTTGTTTTTATTTTAATATTTTACTGTGCTTTATCATTATTGGGAAAGGATGCATGTTTTCTATAGCAATTTTGAAAACACAAGTGGGAAAATAAAGAGAGTAAGATATTGTAAATAAAATCACAGAACTTCTAAGTTGAAGGAACATGAGTATGTATCTGGGGTCCTTATTTTGCTTTGATTGATGAGATAACTCTACGTGTGTAAAAGTGAAGTCATATTAAAGGTAAAATGCCTTTTGGGTGCAGTGGCTCACGACTGTAACCCCAGCACTTTGGGAGGCCGAGGCAGTAGGTTCTCTTAAAGCCGAGAGTTCAAGACCAGCCTGGGTAACATAGTGAGATCCTGTATCCACAAAAAATTTAAAAAAAATTAGCTGAGCATGGTTGTCTGTACTTGTAGTCCTGGCTACTCAGGATGCTGAGGGAGAAGGAGCATTTGAGCACCACAGGAGTTTGAGGTTGCTGTGAGCTATGATTGTGCCACTGCGCTCTAGCCTGGGCAACAGAGTGAAAGCCTATCTCTAAATAAATAAATAAATAAACAAACGAATAGACAGACAGTAAAATGCCATCATCATACCATTTAATAAACTTTTTCTTTTAAAAAAGGTGAGAATCTATTTGACAGAACTGGAGTAGTTACTATCTGCTCTAAGTATTCACTACAGATACAAGCAAAAAGCGTCCTTGCACTTTCTGTCTGATTATGGCAGCCAAGATTGAATAGAGGGGAAAACATGGAGAATTTTTGCAACTCAGGAATAACCTTGTACATATCGAAGAAACTTTTTTACTCCAAAGAAGAACCTAAAATGTGAGTTTACATGACAAGTGTTGGGAAATATCCCCGACCACCCTCACCTGTTTTATTATACTTGTAAAAGCTTAAAAGTTAAAAAAAAAAAAAAAAAAAGCAGGAAAACATATTTCATAAGTGGAATTTACACTAACCTTATAACTTAAACATGCAGTCATCGTTAATAATCTCCTGCAGTGAAAACTGAATTGAGATATCATTTAAAAAGTTGTCACATAAGACGTCTTGAAGAAGCTGGTTTACAACACTTAGCAGCACTTTGCCTATTGTGTACCTATAAGTTATCCTTTTTTAAAAAAGGGATGAATCCTGAAAAGTAACATCTTGAAAAACTTACATTGACTATGGAATAAATTGTAATGTAAAATCTCTTAGAGATTTCCTTATTAATTTCCTAAATTTGAGTAATAGGAAAGAAAACCATAAATAAAATACCCCAGTAGTTTTGTGGTAACTAGGTACAAAATTTTGGTGTAAAACAATGCTTATATTTGCTTCACAAAGTAGATCTTACCATGAAAAGTTAGACTCCAGAGGTCAAAAACAAAAAGATGCAAAATATCTTTTAGTTGCCAAAAATCAAATTACCATCTTAATTGCAGCTAGTTTATTTCTTTAACTCAATATTTTCAAGTGAGAGAACAATGTACTTTACAATCTATTATACAAATATTCTTAATAGAAAATCAAAATTTATACTATTCAAACATGGTTCCTTTAAACTGGAGAAAGATACATATTTTTATTGTCTCCCAAATCTTTTGACAAGTCTTTTTCACATCCTAGAGACAGAAGTATTTTCCCTCTAACTCTCTACAGGCAACGGAGACAACTTCTTTCTATTCTTGGGTGCCTTCATGCCATTCTACACAGAGCAGGTGGCATGTGATTAGCTGTCTTTTATGTGAATCCCAAATGAACCTATAGCCATATAAAATGTAGTGCACAAAGATAATCCAATAAATAATTATTAATTCTATGAAAAACAGAAGAGTCTTCAGAGTAGACTCAATGGGCTTTTATCTTATTTGTAATTGGGCAACCACAGCATATTCAGGGCCCATTTTGATCAAACTGCTCCCTCCTTTTTCCATTTCTGAGGCAACAGGTGCCTCTTGGCTGGCATGTTCAACAACATGAGTCACTTCAGGCCAGCCCAGCCCAGCTGGAGAGGCAACAAGGCATATGTATGGTTTCCACCTAGACTCTGGAAGAGGGCATAGAGTCGGTTTCCACTTCACGGCAGGAAAGAGATAATGTTCAAAGTGAGTGTGGTTTAAAAAAAAACAAACCCAAAACTGCTGTGCAACATGAAGAAAAAGTACCTTGGTAACACTATACTATATCAGAAACAAATAAGATTTCCCTCTAGTAAAGTATATATCAGGAAAGAGGGGTTTCTCACATGACTAGACAAATATACCTGAAAAGGGGCTGAGTCAGATGGTGGTGGTATTTAAATAGTGACACAGCATCACTGGTTCTTGTTTCAGTTTTGGTCAGCTTAAAGCACACACAATACTGAAAAGCAAAAGGATTGGGGAAAAAAGTCATGAAAACATTTTCGTTCTCCATGGGCCTGACTCAGAAACCTGTTAGGTTCAATTCTAGCCACATGATTAAAGAACAATGTAGAGAATAAAAAGTAAATTCAGAAGGCAAGCAAAAAAGTGGTTGAAGCATTAGGTATATAGAAGATAATTCAACCCAGAGAAGAGTTTCTTTTTTTTTTTTTTTTTTTTTGGTGAGCAATGGAAGACAAGAAGAGTTTAACAAATAGCCTTCAAAACATGTGGACATCAATCAGAGAGAAAGTTTTCATTTGCTACTAAAAAATGAACTGTGCTGGGCATGGTGGCTCACACCTATAGCCCTAGCACTTTGGGAGGCCGAGGCAGGAGGATTGCTTGAGGCCAGGAGCTCAAGCTTAGCCTGAGCAAGAGAGAGACCCTGTCTCTATAAGAAAACAGAAAAATTAGCTGGGTGTGGTGGTGCATGCCTCTAGTCCTAGCTAATTGGAAGGCTGAGGCAGAAGGATCACTTGAGCCCAGGAGTTTGAGGTTGCAGTGAGCTATGATCACACCCCTGCACTCTAGCCAGGGTGACAGAGCAAGACACTGTCTCAAAAAAAATAAAATAAAATAAAATAGGACTGGAAATGAGCATCCCCTATGACACAAACACATATGATATTTATCAAAGAAACATTAGTTACAGTGAAAAAAATTAGCTACAACCTAACTCTCCAATGGAGCAATAATTAATTATGTCAATCTAAAAAACAAAATCAAGGGGTGGGCCAGGTACAGTGGCTCATGCCTATAATCCCAGTGCTTTGGGAGGCTGAGGAGGAAGCATGGCTTGAAGAGAGGAATTACACATCAGCCTGGGCAACAAAGGGAGACCCCATCCACACAAAGAATAAAAAAAATTAGCCAGGTGTGGTGGCATGTGCCTGTATTCCTAGCTACTTGGGAGGCTGAGGTGGGAGGACTGCTTGAGGTCAGGAGTTGAAGCTGACAGTGAGCTATGATCCCACCACTGCACTCCAGCCTGGGTGACAGAGCGAGACCCTGTCTCTTAAAAAAATAAAGTAAGTGAGGGGTTACTAGTAGAGGGGATGGTATGAGCACCGACCAATCAGCATGGATGTAGGTCATAATGCCAGGTATTAGTAACACTTGCATGTTGGCAGGGGCTGAGGGGTATGCATTTGCAGAAGCCGTGGAAGCATTTAGGGGCAGGCAGTCATTTTTTATCAACTAGCATGGAAGGCTTTCTTTTTTTTTTTTTTTTTTTGATATAGGGTCTCACTCTGGGCTAGGGTGCAGTGGCATCGTCACGGCTCACAGCAATCTCAAACTCTTGGGCTCAAACAACCCTCCCTGCCTTAGCCTCCTGAATAGCTGGGACTACAGGTGCACACCATTGATGCCTGGCTAATTTTTTTTTTTTTTTTGTAGCAACAGTGAGGTCTTGCTATTGCCCAAGCTTCAATTCATTTTAACAACTGGTACAGCAGCACCAGTACATGCTGGCTACATGCCATCCTGTCCGTTGGCATGGTGGCAGCTAACAGTACCAGGCTCTTATTCCATGCCAGACACTGTAGAGCATACCTCATAACAGCTCTGAAGAGGGCATTGTTATCATTTTTCTTTTACAGATGGTAAAAAAGACTTAAGAGGTTCAATGACTTTCCCAAGTTCATTCTGCTTGTAGTGAGAGTGCTGAGATTCAACCCCTGGTCTACTTGACAACAAAACTTAGCTAATGCATTTTCCCCTTCCCAAACAGTACACTTTTCATCTGTCTGAAATGGTTCAACTACTGTTCTAATTGAATAAACAAAGTCACCTATTACAGCTCTTTCTAGCACCAAGACCCTAAAATACATTGTCAATCTTATATGAGACAAATAAAAAAATTATCAGTCTAAAAATTATAGAGAAGCTAATGCATCCATTCATTCATTCATTCATTTAATATCTACTGCCTGTCTACCAATGTGTCAGTTATTTGGCTAGATGCTGGAGAACCCCAAGTTACTCAAGAACTTTGCTTTCATGGAGCTTACACGGCAATTTCAAGATGGCAATTCCTTCTTGGCCTAAAGTTATATGCTGCCTATTTTTAAGCCAACATCACTGTGTTGAAGAGCAGAAAGCTCCAGGCCCAGGCAGGAGCAGTCGAGGATCATACCTACTGCAGAAGAAGAGAGGTTGGGCTAGTCTACTTCAGAGCTTCAACAAATGTTTACTCCCACCTGGGCCAAGATCAACATTCACATAAAGAACCCTGAGAAAGTACCATGACCCCTGGGAGATACCCTGACCCTTGGGCCATTTCTACATCATCTGCTGGGATGTCATTATTTCTTTAGGTCCATTGGGTAAGATGGAATAGACACAAATAATTGAGAAGACAATCAGCAATTCCTGGGAGTTAGCTGGTCTTGACTTTCACTGTTAAGGAAAGGAACCTACTATTTAAACAACCTGTACCTTTGAGAAGACAACCCTATAACTTTGTGAAATGTTACAGTATAGGTTATGGTTCCAGAACATGTGCTACCACCATCATTACCAGTGTGAACACTAGAAGGCATTTTGATAGGTATGACCTGAGAATCTCCTTCTTATCTAGAAACAATCTGTTTAGTCCTCCAAATGTTATGTAAATAATATTTGCTTGGAAGGTATGATGAGGATTTTCATTCCAGGGATGCAAAAAACCACTTTGTGCTCACGATAAATATAAAGATATTTTAAATTCCATATTACCTTCACACAAATAAATATTCATTTAAATTAACAAAAACACATACCCCTATACACTCTTTCTTCATCTTCCTTTATTATTCTGCCCTTAGTCAGGTCAAACTAACCTCCTTGGATGCAGGTTCCTTGTCATATTTCAGGTTGCTAGGTAGATGTTAAAAGTGTGCTGAGTATGGCACTCTGGTGAAAATTTAAGATGGCTAGAAGATCTTTTCAACCAACTTAGACCCCATCAAGTCTAGAAAGGGGGGACCCTACCTCCTCAATGTGTGGCTTAGTCAAATAACCCTCATATGTTATTGCTCTCACCTTCGATATAGCTTGGACTGTCCAAAAGTCATAATTACCAATGGTACATGGAAGGTAGTCAAGACTAGAATGACCTGGAGAGAGACAAAAGCATTCCATAAATGAGAAAGATATTCCAATTACATGCTGATATGTGATGGGATTAAGTCAATACCTGAAATATTTCTGATAGTCCTACTTTGTAGTAGCCCTTATTGTAATATATCCCCAAATCAAGAAGATCAAGTTACTAAGGCTCACTTACAATGATTCAAGAAGTTCTCAGCTCATTTTGTTGCAATGATCCCCATCACCTACACTTGAAGCAGCGAGGCAGAGCTACTTAAATACGCATTATAATAAAGGAAGGACTTAACTATTTGATATCCATATTATCTAAGATACTCTCAGGTAAGAACCATCTCTTTTTTCTGCTTACAGAGGCTAGACTAGTGTGGGTGTTCTTACAGAGGTCACTATGTTACATTTATTTAATCTGCCCTTTTCTTTTCCCTACTGTTAGTTTTCTATAAAATTCATTTTTAAATAATGATTTTTCTACAGAAAAATATGCATGAGGAAATGATTCTGGATAGATGAGTACAATAGTCTAGGGAGTCTAAAAAAGCCACATAATAAGAAATCTTGGAGATGCCAACTATCTCAGATAAAAGGGTAAATCATAGAAATTAGGATATAACTCAAACTTTAGAAGACACTAAGACATGCTTAAAGAAATTCTACTGGAATTTTAAAAATTAATTAAAATAAGAAATTTAAGATTCCTTTTCAGCACCAAATTTTATTTCTTTAGGTTTCCAATATAGCTATCATGTGCCTCAATGTTATGACACATCCATTACTGGAATATCGGGAGGCATGAAACACTGCCCTGTACTTGTTCAGGCAGGATAACAACAAACCCTGATTTAAGACCTGGGGCCAATGCATCCTCAGCTTACTCTCCTAGTGGGAGACCATCTATATACTAGGAGGGACAAGGAGCTGAATGACTCTCCTTCTGCTCCCCCAATCCTGGCAGTACTTCCTTTGTGGCAGGGTCAAGGACAACAGATGGAGCTGAACAAACATGAGCCCATGGGCACCACAGTCCTTCAACACAACTGTGGAAAAGGACATAGGAACAATACAGTTTGAAGGAAAAATGACGAGATGTTTAAGGCACATTTTCTGCTTCTACACAGGGGTTTTCCCAAGTATTTAATATTATGGGGTTCCATTCTCAGCATATAGCACTCTCTTTCCTGTTTCTTCTTCTTGCTCATCTTGATGCTAAGCTGCCACCAAGGACTAAAAAGGTATCAATCTATCTTACTAGGAAAGAAGGTGGTCTCAAGACGTTCTCAGTTCTAAAGCAAAACCAAACCAACTACAGCTTCCTGAAAGTCTGCAAGTGTGCTTCTGCAATTGAGGTTGAAGATGGTTTCAGAAAATAATGATATTAGGTGTTTAAACTCCCAAAATCTACATCGTCTTGCTAGGCTGAAATAACAGACTCAAAATATGACTTACCCCAGTGCTATCTCCAACCCAGGACAAGGATACTGAGCCTCTGAGATCATCAAACACATGCTATAACGAAAAATAAAATAAAATTTATTTAGAAATGATATCCACACTCCTTCAATCTTTCCCTTCCTTTAGTAATCCAGAACTTCATTACTGTTCAGAGTAATTAAGTTCATAATTATAAGGGGATACAGATTCCCAGAACAAAATTTGGGAGAGGAGGAATTTAACTACTTAACCTGAATCACAAATAACTTGGAAATATATTCTCTCTCACACAAAGTAAGCCAAGCAGACGAGTTTTCTTCATTGCACCAGATGGGGAGATGGAATAATCTAATTGCTTTCTCCAAAAGAACTAAATATAAAGACATAGCAATGTATTTTTAGAATGCTTTAAAACAAGAGATCATAGCCCACACTGACAGACATAATTGTAACCCAATCAGTATAATTTAAATTTTTCTGGGAAGCCTTCACAGTATAGCTGAATAGTTAGTAGCTGGATTCCTTTTGCTTCTAGGCTAACTCACTCAAAATGACAAGGGGCAGAAGCAAGAAGCAAATGCCCTTGTTTCACCTTTTTATTTAATAATAATAGAAATAATAATAATAATAGAACAATCTTACTAGAGTTGTAGTGGGAGCAGGGAGACAAAAAAGGGAAAGCTCATATATTATATCCAAAGTATGGTAAGCATGTTAAAATATAGTTATAATAATCATTATAGGTGCTTTTAGGTTTTGTTTTTCGAATACTTCCTTTTTCTACTTATAAAATAATATATATTCATTATAGAAAATGTAGACAATTACAAGGAGATATAACAAAGAAAATATGTCATTTATAATCCTACCACACAGACATATTCAAGGTTAACATTATATGTACAATCTTCTAGTCTCTATCATTTTTTAACTGATAAAAAAATAAAAATTCCAAAGAGGCAATACTTGTACTTGATAAAAATTTCTAACCATATAGGAATTATATACAATATGCAGTATATATAACAAAGACCCTTCCCTTTTTCAGACCACGTGCTCACTACCCCAAGCCCCATTCTTCACAGAGTTTAATAGTTTAGTATATATTTCTACTAAATGTTGACGATTATCTTTTTTTTTTTTTTTTTTGAGACAGAGTCTCACTCTCTTGCCTGGGGCGAGTGCCATGGCGTCAACCTAGCTCACAGCAACCTCAAATTCCTGGGCTTGAGCAATCCTACTGTCTCAGCCTCCCGAGTAGCTGGGACTACAGGCATGTGCCACCATGCCCGGCTAATTTTTTCTATATATATTTTTAGCTGTCCAATTAATTTCTATTTTTGGTAGAGACGGGGTCTCACTCTCGCTCAGGCTGGTCTCGAACTCCTGA